>QLTV01001145.1:2402775-2438147 GCA_003457575.1 Thermophis baileyi
GAGGAAGGAGGGGATGAACGAAGGAAGGAAGGAAGACAGGAGAAGACCTCTAAGCTTGCTTCATTTTATTAACTTCTCTTCCCCCCCCCACCTCTTTTCTCTCTCTCTGGCTTTCTCTCTTTCTTCTTCTTCTTTTTCTCTCTCCAGGTAACCTCCTTGCTCGGTTTGGTTTTGGGCATGAACGTCTGTGCTGGATTTACAGCTCATCGTGTCAGAAGATCTGGTGAATTTGGGGAGGAGGGTCCAGACTCAGGTATAATGTGAATCAAAGGGTCCGTTTCTGCAGCCATTTGGGAGGGGGAGGGTTGGGGGGGGAACAGTGGGGGTCCTAAAATGTACCTTTTTGTCATCTTTTTCTTTCCGACTGGCCCCCAAATATATCAAAGGTTATGTGAAAAAGCTTGTGTTGGTTGACCTTCAGAACGTGCTTATAGGTAACCTATTTACTTCTGGGAGAAAGATTGAGCCAGACATATTCCGTTTATGTGCTGGGGGCTGAGGAGATGTGCGTGTGTTTGTGATCATATTTAACGGATCATATTTGGTGGGGGAGGCAGTTCCCCGGCCTCCCCCATCCCTGAAATAATAGGAGCAATTCTTGTTCTGTTGGATTAGTTTGTTTCCAGGTAGAGATTTCTTATTATCTGCTAGATACTCCTGTTGGTTCTGCAAAGTGGAAATGAGCAAATATGAAAAGAGAGGAGGGAGAAAGTGAGGAGGACGGAGAAAAAGCAGGTGTTTTGTGTTGGAAGTTGTGGGCAGCAGATGTTCTCCAGCATACACACTTTCTTTAAAGTTGGTTTCCTTTCATTTCAGGGGGAACAAAATGCAGGCTAGCCGAGCCTGCTGCACTCCCTCCTACTTCCTTGTCAAAATGTGCATTCAACATCTCAGATCTGTTTTTAAAAAAACAAAAAACAGAAGAAGGGAAGGGCTGCAGTATTTTATATAACTTGTAATTTGTCTATGGAGAGACCTTCCATTCTTTCTGATGGACAGTGTGTTCCTTTAAATAGCTTTTATAATCATGATGGAGTTATTGTTTACGCCTTATAAATAAATACACACATTTATCATGTATTGATTTACCATTTATCGCTGGTGTTTGTACACAAGAAGCAAATGCACATCCCTTCACGGAAGCCTGAATTGCATAAATCTGGCACCAAGCAGTGCAATAGCGATGCTACTCTTGAAAATATATACAGATGTAACTTGGGCACGCCAAAGGCTTGTTTCATTTGTCATCCTCCTTCCAATACAGTAATGCTGTTCTGATGCCTCTAGAACTTTCCATTTCTTCCCTCTTATTTGGCCCTAATTTTGAAAGATATTTCTGTGAGCTTGGCTAAAACACTCTTGGCAACTTGTCTCCTTGGTCTAAGAAAGAATCTTGTGGCACATTTCTGTTTTTACCGATCAGCGGTTTTCAGATGTGTTGGTATTCCTGACTCATACGGTAGTTTTTTGCTCTGATACAAAAGGAAGAGGGGAAGTTGGCTTTAATACAATCTTCTCCAAGTTGGAGCCCTCCAGATGTGTTGGCTTCCAGCTCTGATTCCCCCCCCCTTCTTCTTCCCCAAGACAGCGTGGCTAATGCTGCACTAGCTGGTGGGGAAGTGATCGCCCAAGGCTTTGAAAGAGGCACCAATTGGGGAAATTGAATTAAAATCTTGGAAACAAAGCATTTGTCTACAAAATTACTAACAGAACAGAATAACAGAGTTGGAAGGGACCTTGGAGGTCTTCTAGTCCAGGGGTCTCCAACCTTGGCAACTTTAAGAGTTGTGGACTTCAACTCCCAGAGTTCCTCAGCCAGCTTGCTGGCTGAGGAACTCTGGGAGTTGAAGTCCACAACTCTTAAAGTTGCCAAGGTTGGAGACCCCTGTTCTAGTCCAACCCCCTTGCTCAAGCAGGACACCCATTTCAGACAGTAGGTATTCCTAAGAATCAGAGCATCAAAATCTTTTTTTTTTTTTTTGGAAATGTAAAAGCCAAGTCTCGCTCAGTTTGGAACAACTTCTGAAGGAGCTCTTGGTAATGCAGTAAAAACAGCTTGATATCAGCTGTTGACGCTCCTTAAGGATAGATGTGAGGGACCTGCAAATATGCCCTGCTTATGCCGTAGTATCCTCTTTGTTTACAGTGAACAAAGCCTGTTTCCATTGGAGAAGTGAAACCGTGGCCAACTTGCTGGCTCTATTATAATGATATCTCTCTCTCTCTCTCTCTCTCTCTCTCTCTCTCTCTCTCTCTCTCTCTCTCTCTCCCCCCCCCTCCCCCTCCCCCCCTCTCTCTCTCTCTCCCCCTCCTCGAAGAGCAAATAGGGATACGGGAGAGAGACCTCGCGATGGGGGTAGGGAAGAGAAACCTTGCTGAATTCCATTCCATTCCATTCCATTCCATTCCATTCCGTTCGGCTAAATTCCATTCCATTCCCTTTCTCTCTCTCACTCCCACGCTCTCTCCCTCCCTCTCTCCCACTCCCTCTCCCACTCCCTCTCCCACTCCCTCTCCCTCCCTCTCCCTCTCCCCATCTCCCTCTCTCCCCCTCTCCCTGCGCTGTCCTTACCAAAGTTGTTTCTAATGTATCAAAGCAATGGAAACAGGATGTACAGAATATGAGATCAGAAAGCTTTGCGCTCCTTATCACAAATGGGAGAGCTGGACAATTGTCTGTGAAAAGAAGGGAGAGCTGTTACAGTATGCGGGATAAGTTAGGTTTAACTAGTAACAAATGCCAGATCAAAGGAGCCTGTCTTAGGCTTTGATAAGCACACATGATTCCTATTATTAGTAATGGTGGTTGCAGACGGAGCAGTCTCTGGGAGAAGGCTGCCTGGATGTTTGAGACAGAGGCCTTTTGACATTCGCTGTGGAGTTTGGCTTGGATGTGAAAGTACTTTGCATTCGCTTTTGAACACGTTCTGCTGCCTGACCCAGCTGCTTTCTAAGTAACGTGGACAACGTTTTCTCCATCTGTTGCTGGAGATCCCTTGCAATATCCTTGCAGGTGCTGGTGGCAGTATTTGCAAATCCCAAACATATGGCTGGATTGATTAAAACAGCCCGGCTACCAGTAAGAAATTATAACTGACTTGAAAGTCTCTTTCAAGAGATGCTGCTTTTAGATAAGCGAAGGCTGCATTGAATCACTATGTTTAGGATCCAGAGTGGCCTACCTCTTAGTACAGTGTAAACCATGTGGTTTAAAGCTTGCACAGGATACACTTAAGTTAGCCGTCTTCTGGTTTTAATTTGCTTTTATCTAGCATTTATCTGACTGAGCAATAGCACTTAGACATATACCACTTCACAGTGCTTTACAGCCCTCCCTAAGCGGTTTACAGAGTCAGCATATTGCCCCCCAACAATCTGGGTCCTCATTTTACCATCCTCGGAAGGATGGAAGGCTGAGTCAACCTTGAGCCGGTCAGGATCGAACTCTGGCAGTTGGCAGAATTAGCCTGCAACACTGCATTCTAACCACTGAGCCACCATGACTGAGGGGTCCTTGGTACTCTCGGAGCTTGGTTTTAACAGAACAGAATAACAGAGTTGGAAGGCACCTTGGAGGTCTTCTAGTCCCACGCCCTGCTCAGGCAAGAAACCCTACACCATTTCAGACAAATGGTTGTCCAATCTCTTCTTCTTGCAGATGTCTCATTACCCAAATTAGGTAACATCATCAGCACTAGTGAAAGAGCACCAAGACCCCTCATTTCAACCCTGGGCTATAAATATTCTCCTTTAAAGAGCCATGGTGGCGCAGTGGTTAGAATGCAGTACTGCAGGCTACTTCTGCTGACTGCCAGCAGTTCGGCAGTTCGATTCCCACCCGCTCAAGGTTGACTCAGCCTTCCATCCTTCCGAGGTGGGTAAAATGAGGACCCAGATTGTTGGGGGTAATATGCTGACTCTGTAAACCACTTAGAGAGTACTGTAAAAAGCACTGTGAAGCGGTGTATAAGTCTAAGTGCTATTGCTATTGCTATTATTGATTTATCTGACTTTGTTTGACCTAACCATGAAATGAATAGCTTCTATTGTGATCATTTTGAAGCATAACCTTAAGGCTTACATTAACAAAGTAGCTTCTCTTACACTTGGGAAAGAGACCCTTTAGCTGCTTGGAGGTGCTCTGCTCGCTGCAACGTTGTGTTGTCATTACTGACACTGAAGCCTTGCTTTGCAATGTCACGTATTGTGTCCTTGATGCGTTTTTGTACAACACGAGATAGAAACTGCTGATCTGTACTTCTGAAAAACCACAGCCAGTTTTGTCCTTCATTTCCCTCTGTCCTCTTACAGGACATGATTACTCAGCAGTATTCCTATTGTAAAAATTTGTGTGACATTACACAAGTCGCTTCCTATTCAAGCAAAGCAAATAGGTAACACACAATCGTCTTAGGCGAGTGATTTGAGAACAAGTCTCAGTTCAAATCAAATCTTTATTACGGTCATAGAAAAGCACAGGAGAACAAGTCTGTTGTTACACAAGATTAAATTATTCTACTGGTTTATATATTCCTAAGCAGGATTCTTTCTCATTTTTTTTTTAAAAAATGGGAAAACCATGGATCGAATCCAGAACCTTCCACATGTTTGTGGCCTGTCATTCACTGGGGCCTCTCTTGCCATCCCTAGCACTATCATTAAAAGGTTTTTTTTTTTAAATTAAATCACGTCTACTGCCATAGATGAAATTGGAAAGAATAACAGAATAAACACAATTAGAACTTTCTGCTTTTTGACAAAATTTCCATTTAGGTTGTATTCTGAAAGATTGACATGCTACAACGTGAATGTCTGGGCTTATGTTTATGGTTTAGAATATTTAGAATGGATAGAATCAAGATCACGTGAAGTGTTAATACCACTTTATAATGCCTTGGTAAGGCCACACTTGGAATACTGCATTCAGTTTTGGTCGCCACGATGTAAAAAAGATGTGGAGACTCTAGAAAGAGTGCAGAGAAGAGCAACAAAGATGATTAGGGGACTGGAGGCTAAAACATATGAAGAACGGTTGCAGGAACTGGGTATGTCTAGTTTAATGAAAAGAAGGACTAGGGGAGACATGATAGCAGTGTTCCGATATCTCAGGGGCTGCCACAAAGAAGAGGGAGTCAAGCTAGAACAACTTGCCTCCAGAAGTTGTGAATGTTCCAACACTGGAAGTTTTTAAGAAGATGTTGGATAACCATTTGTCTGAAGTGGAGTAGTGTTTCCTGCCTAAGCAGGGGGTTGGACTAGAAGACCTCCAAGGTCCCTTTCAACTCTGTTATTCTATTCTATTCTATTCTATTCTATTCTATTCTATTCTATTCTATTCAATTCTATTCTATTCTATTCTATTCTATTCTATTCTGTTTAGAGAGCTGGAGCAGCTAAGAACATTTCCGTTATAATTGAGTTAATTAAAAAAAGTATCCCATTTTTAATGGGAATGCTGTTGCCTGTTCTAGCTGTCCGGAATATGAAAACAAGTCCATATCAAGGATAGCAATAATTGGGTGAATCTTACATAATAAAATTCATATGCTTTTCCTCAAGGTCACAGCTCTACTCCACTCCCATGTTATACCAGCTGCAAACAGATCTCATAGGTTTCCTAGAGTTCATGGATCCGTGCAGGACAGACTAACCATCTCAACATCTTGAGAAGTACCAATAGAATGACAACCAATAGCATGAAAGGCAACCCCTAACTTATAATCTTATCCTAGGTTGTCCTTGTGCATCTCTTGCAAACCCATTTCATTTAGGGTTTTTTTGGAAAATTAAACAGGTGATTAAAAAAAATGTTACCTCTGCTGAACCATGCTCAGTTGTAATGCATGGTTAGTGACCATTTGGAGACCATATAAACATTGTTTGCATAAATCTTAGAAGCAATCTCCAAAGGAAACAAAAAGAAAATTGCATTCTTTCCATCATAGAGTAATTTTTCCTGTCATATGGTAAATTTACCCTCCAGCAAATGGGAACTAAAAGATGCAGTTATTTTTTCATGAAGTTGGTTTTTTAACCTGAACTTGAACACAAGCATAACATTCCATACAAGGCCAGAGTAAGCAGAATACTGTGTCTTATGTTTAAAAAAGTGCAAAGCTGTTCTTTAAATAATTCCTTCCTTTTCCTTTTTCCTTTTTTCCTTTCTTTCTTTTCCTTTTCCTTTTCCTTTTCCTTTTCCTTTTCCTTTCCCTTTCCCTTTCCCTTTCCCTTTCCCTTCCCTTCCCTTCCCTTCCCTTCTTTCCTTTCTCCCTCTCCCTCTCCCTCCCCCTCTCCCTCTCCCTCTCCTTCTCCCTCTCCCTCTCCCTCTCCCTCCCACTCTTCCCTTTCTCTTATACACAGTATTAGAATAGAGTAGAGTAGAATAGAATAGAATAGAATAGAATAGAATAGAATAGAATAGAATAGAATAGAATAGAATCTTGGCCAAGTGTGATTGGACACACAAGGAATTTGTCTTTGGTGCACATGCTCTCAGTGTACATAAACAGACAAGATACATTCGTCAAGAATCATGAGTTTACAACAATGATTGTCATAGGGTACAAATAAGCAATGAGGAAAGAAACAATATCAATATAAATCATAAGGATACAAGCAACAAAATTACAGTCATGCAGTCATAAGTGGGAGGAGATGGGTGATAGGAACGATGAGAAGACTAATAGTAATGCAGCCTTACTTACTTACATGCATTTTAATTTCGAACAATTACATATGGAGTTGTCCAAGCTGCTTGTGCCCCAACAATAGTCATAATGTCCCCAACTATAATTGCAGACTGGAATAGTTTCAAGCAGAAAAACCTCAGTTGTGCAAACTTTGTAATTGAGTTAAGCTAAATAAAACAGGTAAATGAAACTATGAGAGAGGCCACAAGAAAAAGCATCGTCATCGTATGAAAAGTTATTCTGCATTTTGATAGATGAGTATAGGAGAAACTAAGAGTCAATGAGAATTAAAGGAGTTCAATGGCCTCTAGTTTTTAGAATTATTTTTAAATGTGTTTTTAGACTTGAATGAGGTGTTAAGCCTAACATATTCTCCCAACCACTGGATTGCTTCCTTTGACTAAACTAATAGTTCTAGAATTGTTAAACGGCCTTTTGAAAACAGATTAACTCTTAAAAAACAAGTTTATAAACTGTGTCTTTATACTTATTAAACATAATCCTTCTGTCCTCATGAAACTCTTAGATTAAGCCAGAACACATGGAAAAAATAAAACAATAAGCCATATCACCATAATATCTTGATTACAAGCAACCAAACATACTTTAATGTTTATTCCATCATTCCTGGGAAAGATTTCAAGTTTCACACTTTGGCTTCAGATGTTTGCTCTGATATCAGAATAACGAGCATTTTATACTAAAGAAATAAAAACGGCTACCACAACTATTTAATATTAGAAAATAGACTATGGTGAAGGCCAACAGAGGAGAGAAGAAATCATTAATATTTTGCAGAACAATTGAGGAGGATGCCCAAGATTAAAAAAAGCTTTTAACTTGTGACACTATTCACTCTCTCTCGGAAGGAGAAGAGAATTGCTAGATTAGGCAAAGACATGGGTGTCTTTTTTCAAAAAGAGTGTGTTTTGTCCTTTTAAGTGATTGCTTTTTGGATAGCGTCCAATTTAATTGCTTTGCTGAATCCTTGGGAACAAAATGAGAAGAACTCTTAGAAGCTGATCCTTACATGTAAAGAAAGAACATAACCTTTAAAAGATGGCATCCAGTGCTCAATATTCCTGGGAAAAAGTACACCTACCTTAACTACATCCTTGGGAAAGTGTCTTCAGTCTAATCACAGTAGGGTCAACCTATTTTCCAAAGCACCAGAATGCAAGACGAGAAACAACTAAGGAGAAATTGCCTAACAGTGAGAACAATTAACCAGTGGAATGGCTTGCCTTCAGAAGTTGTGGATGCTCCATCACTGGAGGCTTTTAAGAAGAGACTTATCTGCAATGGTATAGGGTCTCCTGCTTGAGCAGGGGGTTGGATTAGAAGACCTTCAAGGTCCCTTCCAATTCTATTATTCTACTAAAGAATGGAATAACAACTTGGAATCAGGCATGCTTCTTCATGCAAGCACAGATTTGCCCTTTGATTTTACTGAAGACCTACATTCTAGGATCATCTTTAATAACTCAACTTGATGTGAGTCTTTCCTCTAAGGCACCTACTTTCTGTAACATTCTGTCCTGTCTTTTCTCCTCTTTAGGCCAAATAATGTTCAGTTCAGTTCTCTGACAGTCTACTCATTTTATATCCAAGGTCTGCAGTCTTTAATTTGGACAACTTTGGTCAAAATGTGGGTTTTTCATGCAATATGTGGAATGTTATTTTGGCACAGAATATATGCAGCTTTGATTTATTGCAGGTTAATCCAGGATAAGAAAAGTGATTGGCGAGATATATCTACTCTTTATTTGATGATTTTTTTTCTTGCATCTATTTCTTAGCTCTCTTTACCATATACTTTTATTTTTCTTGGATGAAGCAGTTGAGCGGTTAACCTCCTTTGAATAACCTTTGATCAACCAATAATGACTTAACTTATGGTGTGGTATTTCTCTCTCTCTCTCTCTTTCTCTTTCTCTCTCTCATATTCAGTCTTATCAGATTTCCCCATGACCAGTACTTATGGCTCCTGCAAAAACCGATGCTTTGAACTTGATGAAGCAGTTCCTCCAGAGTGCCGTTGTGACAACCTGTGCAAGAGCTATAGCAGCTGTTGTGTTGACTTTGATGAACTGTGTTTAAAGACAGGTAGGGTGCAACTTAAGTCTCTGCTCCATAGAAAGAACGATGCTAATGAAGATTTATCGTGACTGTTTTTATCAAGCAGTGTTTTTAACTATGTTTGCATGACTGTTGGTCCTTTCCAAAGAGCATTGGGGAAAGTGAAAACAGTGCTCTGCAATCATTTTTGCTAGACATTGCTTGATGAGCATGAAACACAAATGCTAAACACAAATGCTAAGAGCTGCAGTGGCGCAGTGGTTAGAGTGCAGTACTGCAGGCTACTTCTGCTGATCACCAGCTGCCAGCAGTTTGGCAGATCAAATCTCATCAGGCTCAAGGTTGACTCAGCCTTCCATCCTTCCGAGGTGGGTAAAATGACCCAGATTGTTGGGGGCAATTTGCTGACTCTGTAAACCACTTAGAGAGGGCTGTAAAGCACTGTGAAGTGGTATATAAGTCTAAGTGCTATTGCTATTGCTAAAGCATTCCAAACAAGATACTTATTGGGGAATAACCGTGGCTCGTTCACACATATTTTACAGAGGCCTGGGGATGGCCTCATCCATTTATAATCTTCCTCCATTGTCCAGTGTTCCATCCATTTTTCACACAGAAGATCTGTATGAAAAGTAGAGTCATCACACTACAAGTGTAGATGTGTTTGTGATACTCTTCCACCCTTTCCTTAAAAGAGATGTGGCTTAAATAGTTTATAACGTTGACCTGGAAGATTTATAGCAATCAGAGTTTTGGACAATGTGCTAGACTATTAAATCTGAAAGGGAACCGATAAGTTTTCATTCTCGTGACTACCTTGCATGTAAACATGGATTTATTTACAGGCATGAATATTTAAGCATCTGTCAAATTCTGCTATATGTTTAAGTATCTTGTGGATTGAATTTGTCAGACTTTTGTCATAGAAGGAGAAAAAAAGGCAGAACTACTATAGGTAGTCCTCAACTTTATGACCACAGTTGAGCCCAACGTTTCTGTTGCTATGTAAGGGTTAGGGTTAGGATTGTTAACAGTTGTTAAGTGAGTTTTGCCTCATTTTATGACTTTTCTTGCCACAGATGTTAAGCGAATCACCACAGTTGTTAAGTGAATTTGGCTTCACCATTGACTTTGCTTGTCAAAAGGTCACAAAAGGTCCATGGGACACTGCAACCGTCATACATATGAACCAATTGCCAAAGGTCTGAATTTTGATCATGTGATGTGGCAATGGTGGTGTGAAAAATAGTCATAAGTCACTTTTTTCAGTACCATTGTAACTTCGGATGGTCACTAAACGAACGGTTATAAGTTGAGGATTACTTGTGCTCACTTTCCTTCTGATGTTACTTTTCATAGATGTTGGCTAGGCGTCAAGCATGTTTAACCATAAATCACCGACTCTAAATCACATAATGGCTAGCTGCAATGTTTGAATGAGGTCATTGTTTTTTTTGTTTTTTTTTTCAAATGTGGAGAATCAGTCTGGTAACTGAACAGCAGTTTAGAGCGCTGTTTAGAAAATACCGTATTTTTCAGAGTATAAGACGCATCTTTTCCCCCCCTAAAAGAGGGTGGAAATGTTGGTGCGTCTTATACACCGAATACAGCCATTTTTGGCCTCCAAAACGGGGTGGGCAGAGGGTTTGGGAGGTTTGCAGAGTGCTCCTGGGGGCTGGGGGAGGGCAAAAACTTTTTTTTTCTTACTTACCTCTTCGAAATCTTGGTGCGTCTTATACACCGGTGCGTCTTATAGTCCGAAAAATACAGTATTTCAGCCAAGAATTATTTATCTATAGTTGTGAGAAAAGGATGGTGTATTTCAATGCTATGATCATTAAGCAGATATTCTAAGAAAGTAAACTTGGTAGATCTGCCCTTGTCTTCTGCGCTGCCTTTTTAGAATGTTCACCACAGACTTCAGGGAATGTACCGGATGATACTGAATGCTTATAATGCCATTCGGTTGCCACAAAATATGCTGCTTTGTTTTTAAAACATTTCTGCCCTTGTGATGACACCAGCCGGCGGTTGGGAATGTACCAAAGAGCGCTGTGGAGAGACCAGGAATGAAGATCATGCCTGCCACTGTTCAGAAGGCTGTTTAGCAAGAGGAGACTGCTGTAGTAACTATCAAGTGGTTTGCAAAGGTATTTCTTCCCATTTTTCCCCCCTTCCTATATATCAAGAAGCTTTTTGAAGTGTTGTAGCTACTAGTTCTGCAGGGATGAACATCACCACAGTTGTGCAAAGGGAAACAAATCAGGCCAACCCTGATAAAACGTGTAATGTGATAACCATAACAATTCTTACTTAGTGCATGGCAGTCTGGATGCAGTAGAAAGATGCCAACTTCTTAAGGAATCTGTAAAAGGAGTCCCTGTGGATTTTACTTTGCTAGTTGTTGCCGTCTATAGGGGGCGTTGCTCATCTCCGTTTCAAGAGCTGTTGAGCCAGCACTGTCCGAAGACGTTTCTGCGGTCATGTGGCCAGCATGACGTCACGGAGTGCTGTTTCCTCCCCATCGAAGTGGTACCTATTCATCTACTCGCATTTGCATGCTTTCAAACAGCTAGGTTGGCAGGAGTGGGGCGAGGACGGGAGCTCACCCCGTCACATGACGCATGGGTCTCAAACCTGGGCTATCAGCTTTTTAGCTGAAAAGCCCAGCATCTTAACCATTGAGCCATCGCACTGTCCCAAGGAGTCTGTAGTATCAGATTTTTTGCCACCAAAATAGCTTTTCTACTACTACTTATGGGTTAACTTCCTCAATCTTGGTTAAGTTATTTATTTTTTGCCAAGGGTCTTTGCTGGGAAATGGATGGAGTAGAGGAAGGATTCCATAACTTAGCCCTAACCAAAAGGAAAGTGAGTGGCTCCATGCAATTTTGATGGCAATATTTTCAGAAATGTCTAGGGCGGAAAGAAAGTGACTGACTCCTAATCACCCAAACTGGTTTCCATGTCTAAGCCAGGATTCAAACTTAGTTTCCCCTTTTCCTAATCCAGCACCTTAACCAATGGACCAAACTGGCTCTTCATTAAAATAATACATTATTTCAGAGGAAAATATGTATTATCTCTTCACTTGTTTCTCCTATTCAAGGGCCACATGAAAAGGTCTTCAAACATTACTCTTTAAACATTGCCTGCCCATTTTAGTTGCTTGTTCTGCAAGCCAAGCTCTTTTATTTTGAAATAGTCAATGTTCTACTATTGAATATCTTTTGAACTTTATCTCTTTAAAAAACCGGTTGTAAATGCATCTATTTTTGTCTGTTACTTGAATCCAGAAAGGTGCCTTTTTCCTAACCCCACTAATTCAAATTTCTGTTCTGCATCCTCTATCAGTGCAAAAACGGACTTCTGTTGCTAAAAAACAAAACATGGCTGTGGCTGCATAAAAGCTAGTCCATGACAGTTTGTGTCATAACAAATCTGTCAGTCTGTAAGTGCCACAAGGCTTTCTCTGTCCTTGCTGCAACCAACAAACATAGCTACCCCTTCAAAAGTTGTTTCCACTGGTAATATTAACTTTGGGAGTTTGTTTTGCATTTGTGCTTGCTATTAAGTGGAGAGAGTTGAGGATTTTATTTTCCGTAATTGATGTCATCAAGGGCCAAGTTTGCATCTTGCAACACTGTTCTCTTCAGGCAAGGTATTGGAAGCTGTAGCATTAAAAGGCAAGGATGAGGTGGACATGAAGACAGCTGTTTTGCTCCCAGAATTTGCTTCAGAGTGGCATTAATAGTGCGAATGCATGTGATACATATATGCCTGCAGACCTTGTTTACGAATTACCTAATTTTTAAACAGCTCAGATTACTTGATGTTGAAGCTTGGCCCCAAGAGCAAAATTAGAGTGAGCGTACATTAGAGAAAAGCTCAGCTCACATATCTCACTAAGTCAAGATTTTTTAACATCGTGATTTGTTGAGCAGGGCTGTTGTGGCCTGTTGGCCACTGGCCCCTCCAGCAGCTGAATCGGAGGAGGAGGAGGCGTGGGAGTCAGGGTCAGCATCAGGGCAACCTGAGAGCTCCAAGGGAGAAGAGGGAATGGAGCTGGCAGAGAGAAAGACAGAGGCAGAGCCTGGGCCGTTCATCAGCCCTCAGATAGAGAGTCAACAGCCCCCAGGTCTGGAGGTGGCTGATGAGGAAGAGGAGGAACTGCTGGGTCCAGTGCCTGATGCACGGTTGCGCAGAAGGCAGAGAAGAGGAGAGCAGTGGAAATCCTTGGGCCGATCCTGGGGAAGGAAGAGCCACCACTGCTAGCGAGGTCCCACCTTAACTCGGGGGATAAAAGGCAGGGGGCGGAGATGAATAGATGTGGCAGACAACTATTCATCTTCTGGCCAGCCGGACTTGTTAGCCTGCGTTGAGAGATAAACTTTTTGCCGGGGCTGCCAGCACTCCTAATAAAGGCATCTTTTGAGTTCACTTCACTTGTTGTGTTTGGGGAGCTGGGTCAGAACAAGGGCATGGTCACCTGACTTGCAGATACACTAAATTACAATTCATAGGATCTGAGTAACTCACAAGCCAACAGAGTGCTTAGCAAATACAATGTGTCTTCCTTCTAGACATATCTGCATAGTTTTCAAATTTGGGGGACTTATGGGCACCTTTGGATTTATGAAATCATGTTGTGGTCCCTCTCAAAAGACAATGGTTGTGATAGCTATGGCCAGCCAGAAGCCAGCCTTCTACCAGAAAGCAAAATAACTATAGGAGAAGGACGGTTGAGCCTGGGGACAGAGTCAAGAGAGTAATCAGCCTGGAATCATTATGTTCCCAAAAATGGTCTATGTCCAATGCTGCTTGAATTCCATTAACTCTTATTTAGCACCAACTAGATATTTGAGTGTATAGGCATGAGCAATAAATCATCTTAACTGGAGCTTAATGTGTGGTCTTGATTCTTTTTTGCCTGACATTAACCATCAGACTGCAACTTCAACCTTTTTGGAATCCAGAAGCATCGCTAGAAATGCCAGCTTGGTTTGAAACTGGCACTTGTTGGCATGCTTATTTCCAATTATATTTTTTTTTAAAAAAAAAATGAAAATAAACTTTAAAAATTAGGTAGGGAGGAAACTTGTAGGCATCAAAAAATTTGCTGGTATGTACATGGTCACCTCCAGATACCACACTGGGACTTGAGCAAATATAGGGAATGCAGAGGAGTCCTGCTGTTGCAATCCAATGTCTGTTTACTTGAGAATAAATCTACGTAATCGTAATGCACAGGATAGGACTTAGCTGAAACCTAACCCAACTTCACATTACATGTGTTTTCTTTTAGGAGACACTCCCTGGGTCATGGATGATTGTGAGGATATCCGGACTCCAGAATGCCCAGCAGGGTAAGTTCTTCTCTTTATTTACTTACTTGAAATAAAAAAAAAAACCTGTTTTGGCTTCCCCTGATTGCCAAATTAGTTGTGTGTTGTGTGACCTTCTTTAACATTGGAATTGCCTGATCCACAGAAATCAGTATGAAGTTAAATATATTTATCATCACCATCTTCATTTAATGACCCCATAATCCCTTGCGGGGTGGAGTCTGGGCAACTGAATGGAATAGTGTTTTAATGGCCGGATGCCCTTCCTGTCACCAATGCGGAGTTTTGTTCAGCAGATATATTCTCAGAGTGCCCAGAGAGAGAAATATCTGCCTCTACCTAGGATCGAACTCACAGCCACCTGATTGGGAGACGAGAGCTACACCTCTAGGCCACCGCACCACTCCTAAGTTAAATATATTTATATCCTTCCAAAAGTTGACATCCAACTCAATAAGAAGCAAGACATGCTGATCAAAAGACCATAGGACTTGTGTGTCCAGGACCAAATACAACTAGCTAGTTGACTTACCATTTGTTGACTTACAACAGTTTGTTCAATGACTGTTTGAAGTTACAACATCACTGAAAAAAGCGACTTATGACTGATTTTCACATTACAATGACTGTAGCATCCCCATGGTCACATAATCAAAATTCAATCACTTGGCAACTGGCATGTATTTATGACGGTTGCAATGTCTCGAAGTCACGTGATCACCATTTGTAACAAGCTGACTTCCAACAAGCAAAGTCAATGGGGGAAACCAGATTCATTTAACAACCACATGAGTCACTTAACAACTGCAGTGATTTGCTTAACAACTGTGGCAAAAATAGTCATGTTAAGTCACAACTCTCATAACAACTGCCTTGCTTAGCAATGGAAATTTTGGGCTCGATTGGGGTTGTAAGTCAAGGATTAACATTTTGCAACCTCAATCTAGTTAAAGACGGTAATCTGTTATTTGCAGCTCATTGACCATTTGATTGGTTCTAAATTCTAAATTCTCCAAATAAGGTTGAATTGGTGGGTACCCAAAATGCTTCAGTAATGGGATGGGATATAAATATAAAATAAAGCTCACGGTGTTTTCAGATGGAGAGCTCCCATTGCTATTATTAAAAAGTGGAGGTATTTTGTTTTTCCCTCCTTAAGTGTGCACTCATATATGTGCGTGTGAAAAGATAAGATGGAAGGAAGGAAATTGTTAGCAAGCTCAGGTGTGTTGCAAATGAAAAGAATCATTGGACTCCCCTTTAAATTCGATGAACAATGCAACATGGCTGCAAAATGGAAAATTTCTTCTGTGTGCTCCTTAGAAAAACATCCTGTCTATTTGGATCATATTCTTCAATACACTTTGAAAGCAGAACCATTAAAATGCCATCCATTAAGTTTGCTGTGGTTCCACTTTAAATCCTTACTCTGTCCTAATAATCTCACATTATTAAGATTAATACCCATTAAAGCAGAACTAACTGGAAATTATTTAGACAGACAGATCAAGAAATGGAAATAATTATATGGTTACTGATTCTAATTGAGTCCATGTTTTTGGATGCATTTTTAACAAAATATTTTCAAGTCTTTTTTTAAATGCTGCATGAAGTATTCATCTTTGTGATTTATGGCACTGCAAATGTTAACAGTAGTTTCCAAGATTAAATAACGAAGCTTCAGAATAAATGCAGGTTCAAATGAAAATGTTACCGGCGATGCTTTAAAAAATCTCTTTGAAAAAGTATTGAGCTTTGAAAAGACATTTATCAAGTATCTCTCTCTTATTTCAGGAATGTTATGCATTTTTATTTTATCATTATTCCAAAACAGCCCTTTCTAATCTGCTTCTAATAAGATCTAATATAGTCTAAGATCTGACCTCCTATAATTTTCAAGTTAGCCTCCCTGAGTTTTTCATTTGTTTTGCTTATTTTATAGTGCCTGTAACCTCCCCCACTTTTTGGGCAGTGTACAACATAAACAAATAGAAAACAGACAAAAGTTAGAAAAAGGTAAATTCAAACAATATCAAAAACAAAAATAGCCAGAGAAAGAAATAGCTGGAGGAGTGCAGTAAAACACTCCTTGAATGAGATGAGAAAAAACTTCCCTAAACGATGGAATAAGTGATTTTAAGAGTGTCCATAATCATTTTACTTTTTTCTTGGGGATGTGTATAACATCTGTATCCCAGATGAAAATACCTAGGAACCTTTTAAAAACTTTTGCTAAATTGAATTGCATTTGTTCTCTCTTGCATGCTCTTACTGCAGCCCATTCTACCGGTTTACTAAATTATCTTTATTCTTTAGTTTTCTTCACCCTCCGCTGATCATTTTCTCTGTGGATGGCTTCCGTGCATCGTACATGAAGAAAGGTGAAAAAGTGATGCGCAATATTGAGAAACTAAGTAAGTGGGCATGCTTGAACAGTGTATCTCAGAATGGTGAAGCTCTTGTCTGGCCATAACCTCTGCTGGGTTTGGGTTGGCCAACTTTGTCTGAACTCATACAATAAAAAGGGTTAGGGCTCCATTAGTGTTTGGATGGAAACAGAAATCATCATCATCATCCTCACAAAATACAAAGACCTGTAAGTAAAAATGGAAAGACTAATTGCAAAAAAAGCAAACATAGAACCCATAGTGATGGAAGTCTTGGGTGCAATCCCTAAACATCTGCAGCATCACTTCAGCACCATCAACAAATTGACAAAATCAATCAATTGCAAAAGGCAGCTTTACTTGGAACAGCTTACATTCTGTGACAATATCTTTAACACCATCAAGCCTTAACATAACTGCCTATCCCAGCTCCTTGGCAAGGACTTGATAGGTGAATAAAAATGCCAAATCCAATCTAAATGTCTGGCTGTCTGTGTGACCAATTGAATGGAAGAAATGTTCTATTTTGCATACACATCAGGTTAGCATAGGATGAAGATTTATAACCGCCTTTCTTGAGAGGTGTTTACTGAGAAGTAAATTAATTGATAAAATTCTATATTTTTTTCAGAGCAAATTCCAAGGAACACAGATAGATAGATAGATAGATAGATAGATAGATAGATAGATAGATAGATAGATAGATAGATAGATAGATAGATAGATAGATAGATAGATAGATAGATAGATAGATAGATATAGAGAAGTAGGTACCGTAGGTTGGTTGGTTGGTTGGTTGGTTGGTTGGTTGGTTGGTTGGTTGATAGATAGATAGATAGATAGATAGATAGATAGATAGATAGATAGATAGATAGATACATACAGACAAAAAGATAGACAGACAGACAGATAGAGCTAGATAGAGCTAGATAGATATAGATAGATGATAGATAGATAGATAGATGTATATATATGTATGTATGTGTATATGTATATATAAACAATCCAACTATAACTCAAATGGTCTTGTTTAGTTCTTGTGAAAAATACTTTGTGTTGTGTGGTTCAAAGCAAGCAGCACACATAAAATTGAATTTGTCAACAGTTCAATGTGTTGTTGACATCTTGTTGAGGAATGCCATAAAAGCCTTCCTCTGTTCAAAGCAAATGTAATACATCCAGCTTTATAGTGTGTCCAAATATACCCTGTTTTCCCCCAAAATAAGACATCCCCTGATAATAAGCCCAATCGGGCTTTTGAGTGCATAGCAATAAAGCCAAGCGCTTATTTCAGGGTTCAAAAAAATACAAGACAGGGTCTTGTTTTCGGGGAAAGACGGTATGTCTGTGAGAATGTGTTCAGTGTCCCATGTTGTTTTCAGGATCCTGTGGAACCCATGCCCCCTACATGAGACCTGTCTATCCAACCAAAACCTTCCCAAATTTATACACTCTGGCAACTGTAAGTTTTCTTTTTCTTCATGCATACATAAAATATATATTTAAAAATACTTCTTAAGTATTAGCATGGCTGGGACATTAAGACTCTTGAATATATTACCATCTTTCCTCTTTTGAACTGGAGGAAAACAGCTCATTAATTTGAGGATGGCCATTTATATTCATGGGGCAGTGAAATAATTAAGATTATGTAATCTAGGAAGAGTTGAGAAAAGTCACACTCTAATCATTGAAATATATCTTGATTTGTGTTTTAAAGTTGTTCCATAGTGGTACCCCCAAGTATAATGTATCTTCAGCTCCATCCTATTCATGTTGGCTGCTGATTATGGATCTGAAATCCCAAATCTGGAGGGTATAGTCTTGGGGAATTTTGTCAGAACGATCTTTAGAAGAGAATGTTTGTAGCTCAAGATTGAGCTGTGGGTCCTTGGTGCTTTCTGAGCTTGCTGGTTTTCATGTCTAGTAGCACTGATGATGTTACCTAGTTTGGTAATGAAATGCCTGCAAGAAAACAACAAGAACAGAATTATCTTTGTAAGTGGAAGCTTCAGTAGCAAGTTTAGACAGAAAATGAAGACAGCAATAATATAAAATAGGTGTTATGAATTCTAGGTAATAAAAAGTGATCTGATCTGATCTGATTAACTAATGTACTTTTGCTCAAAGGGACTGTACCCTGAATCTCATGGAATAATTGGAAATTCAATGTATGACCCTGTTTTTGATGCTATTTTTAACCTTCGAGGAAGAGAGAAATTTAATCACCGATGGTGGGGTGGTCAACCAGTAAGTATCAGTTTTGTTTGGTCCATTATGGTTAAATCTCATAGCTAGTTGCTTTCACTCTTTTACATGCAATTCATTTCAGTCAGTAGTTAATTCAATCAATGCTAATTTTCTCTCTTTGTTTTGTCTTGGTCCTGCTCCTTTTTGAAGCATGGCAGCTACATATATACCCTAGGTCAGGGATGTCAAACTCGCGATGCCACATTGCCGTCATGTGACATATCGCAACTTTTTCCCCCTTCGCTAAACCAGGGGTGGATGTGGCCAGCGAATGATGCATCTGGCCTGCGGGCTGCGAGTTTGACACCCCTGCCCTAGGTTTTGTGAAACCTGTGAATGATTAAAGCTGCCATGTCTTTCTCTAGATTTATGAAACTACTCTGAAAACAGTCCTTGACTATTCATTAAAGGAATTCATTAAAATACACACATTTACAAAGGGCATTTGTGTGGAAACTCCAGGATTGTCTTCAACTGGATTTGTCAATTCTGGACAGACCAAGTAGGGAAGCTGCATATTGAACAGGATTTTTTTTTTACCTCATTTGTTGATATTTTTTCCCTCTTTGAGGGTAGCCTTAAATAATCTTATTCACACCCTTTAATAAGGTAGATATTGTCAATATTATTAAGAAGCCTATTAATGGAGGGTCACTTCAGAGCGCCTTCTGAACGGGCTGTTTGAACATTAAGGAGCCATGTCCTTTGAAGAGGCAACATGGCTGCTTTGAAGATTTCTGCTTGTCAAGAGATGTGGGTGTGTGTCTGTGTATTTATCCATAAAAGACATTTCTCCAGTGTGTATGAACAGGTACGGTACACCTAGAGGAAAAGAGCTCACTTGGAAAGATCAAAAGATTAATACCAAGCAAAAGAATCCCTTCCGATCATGACTGATAAGCATCTCTACCAGTTGTTAAATATTGTTTATAGAGACATAATTATCCTATCCATAATTAGGGATAGCTACTTTAGATAGCCTTACCCAAGCTATTTCTGTAGTCATTGTTATTATTTTTCTATTCAATCAGGTCTTTTCAGTAAGGATCCTTACTTAGTACCTCTTACTAAGAGGATCCTCTGATCCTCTCAGATTGAAAATAACTTGAGACTGCTTGAGCTTCCTTTGATATATTTTATGTAGCTTTATTCTTGGGCTTTATATTCTATTTCTCATCTGAACTACTTGTTCTAAACCAGTGGTTCCCAACCTTTTTTTGGCCATGCCCCACCTAAGCATCTCTAAAATCCTGATGCCGCCCCCTCCCCCCCGTGACATATAATTCTTACTATTCAAAAAGTGAGCTCCTACTCATGTGGAGGAAGCCTAAAAGGCCACTAATTTGGTTTAAACAAGGTTCCAATTGCCCCCATTAAAAATCAAATTGCCCCCCTGTGGGGCATGGGCCCCACGTTGGGAACCACTGTTCTAAACCCTTCTAGGAATTTGATCAATGCTACATAATTCTCAGATCCAAATGTTTAAATTTTTAGGGGCGGTCCTAGAAACCAACATTTTAGTCGGTTTTTAAAAACGTTTTTATTGTAGGAAAGTTTGTCTTTATAACACAGACATTTTGAGCCATTGTAATCTGATTATATTTCCCTCATTAGATATGGATTACTGCTGCTAAGCAAGGAGTGAAAGCTGGAACATTCTTTTGGTCAAAGTAAGTGTTGATTTTTAGATAGTGAAAATTCATACATAAAAGAGTTTTAGTAACAAAGCTACAATCCTAAAGGTATTTGGAACCAAACTTACATGAATAGGACTTAATTCTCAAAGTTGAAATGGATTTCCTTGGCTTACCTGTTAATGGCTTTTTCAGCACATTTTGCACTCTTTTCTTGCTTCTTTAGAAGAGATTAAATTATATTTAGAATGTGCTCCTTTTGTTACTTCTTAATAGCAATAGCACTTAGACTTATATACCGCTTCATAGTGCTTTTACAGCCCTCTCTAAGCGGTTTACAGAGTCGGCATACTGCCCCCAACAATCTGGGTCCTCATTTTACCCACCTCGGAAGGATGGAAGGCTGAGTCAACCTTGAGCCTGGTGAGATTCGATCTGCCAAACTGCTGGCAGCCGGTGATCAGCAGAAGTAGCCTGCAGTACTGCACTCTAACCACTGCGCCACCGCAGCTCAATACCTAATTACTTTTATAGCGTTTTTCTGCAATGCTTAATTGAACATTCTTTCAGGAATCAATTGACCGAGGGATGAGAAATCAGTGATCTGCAGTGGTGCTTGGAATGAGCTAGCTTGTTTTTCCACCTGTTTGTAAAAGTGTTACTACCATCTTGAAAATGTTATGTGTGTCTTCCTCCATTTACAAGTACTTTGTCGCAATACCTAATCTAACATACTCTGCTGTATCAACCAATGTCATCCGGCATTAGTGGTCAAGAGGCTGATGGGAAGACATAAATAAAAGGAAGACATGAATACAGTAGTCCCCGACTTACGACTTATATCCAGAATTATGTTTGTAAATCATGCCAGTCGTTAAGTGGGACATCCCATGACTAACCCAATTTTACGATATTTTGCGGTGGTCTTTTACCAAGTCACCATGATAGTTAACTGAATGCTGCGGTTGTTAAGCAAACCATTTTCTGCCATGGGCGGGTTTTTTGTCCAAAACCGGAAGTAAAGGCCGATTTCGAGAAAAATGATAAATGGCAGTCACGTGACTGCAGGATGCTGCAAAGAGCGATAAATGCAGGCTGGTTGCCAAGTACTCAAAATGCGATCATGTGACCCCCAAGGGGGTAAGCCATTGGACTCAAATCCAGGTTGTAAGTATATTTGGGGGGGGGGGTCTGTTATAATTTTGACTCCAGTCATTAGTCAAGGAGTACCTGTATGTAAAACAGCATCCTCTTGTTGTGGCATGTTACTTAGCCACCAATATGTCAGGCTGAAGGGAGTATCTAGCCACAATCCCAAGTAGACATTGATAGTTTTATCCGCTGTGAATGTGTGTTATTTCTCCTTTTAAATTAAAGCCATTATGCTGACAGCTGATAAAACATCATAGGGAAGCAAAGTTCAGTTGTTGAGCTACATTTCATTTCTTGAACTGCACGTTCTTAAGGAAATGCTTTCATGTATTTATCAAGAATTGCCCAACACTTGGCTTGACTAGATGACCCCAGTTTTAATGGTCTCTCTTGATTAAAACAAAAATCCTATTCATTTTTCAACACGAACCTTTAATAATCCCATCAAGCTTCAGACAGTAGAGAAGAAAGCTTGCCAACTAGCAGGGACTATGTTCATTCCTCCACATTTAATTTTCTGAAGAAAAGCAAGACATCTTTTTGAGCTGAGCATTTAAGTAACCATGATTCCTGGGATTTGGTGTTGAGGAAGCAATTCAGCTAAACTGGTTTGTAATAGGCAGACATTTGTGAGGTAAATGTGGCTTCAAGAAGAGTCACCACATGAAGCTCATAAATGGAACACCTGATCTTAATGACGAACTCTGTAAGACCATAAGAAATTAATAATCTAGCTGAGGTTTCATGCTTTTTCTCTCTGTTTTGATTTAGCGTGATCCCTTACGAGCGCAGAATATTAACCATACTGCAGTGGCTAACTATGGCAGACAATGAAAGGTTGGTTTTTTCTCTGTCCCCTCCCTTACTTTCATAGCAATGAATGTATTGACTGCATTATTGATACCTTTGGTAGAAATTGAATTTTGATCAGACATATTTGTTTGCTTGATGAGCTAATGATGTATACATTGTACTGGGGAAATTTTAATTACATGGGTTAAAGCTGTTGATATATTGGTTTTCCGTTGTTCCTATTTAGAGTAATAATCCAAGAATTGGGCAGATATCAAGATTTTTTTAATTGGGTAATTGAGAATACATGGCATCATATTTTGTTCTGAGGGAGAGTCCAAGAAGGAACAATTGTAGCATCTCTTAAAGATAATTATTGAATGTTTTCCCAAGAGCTTGTGCCTCTTTTGGCATACTTTCTAATGTTTTAATGAAGTTACAAAATAGAACACTAAATTGTTTCATCACTGGAAAATATATGAGATGGCAACTTTCTGATTCTTTGTTTTTTCCCCCCCATAAACAAGAGTGTATACAAGGTCAGAACCCTGCTTGAACTTGCTCCCGTTCTGCTGCGATAACCCAGCTTCGCCTTATCCCAGCAGAGTGAAAGGGAAAGGGAAAGGGAAAGTCCAGAATGCTCCTGGGTTTTGGGAAACTACCATCCAGGCAAGAAGGAGGGATCAAGTGGGGAGATAGCCTAGAGTCATTGCGCAGCCGCAAGAGACCTAGTGCTAGTTCCCGTTAAATTCCATGGAACTTTATCTGTTTGTTCCCAGGGAAGGGTGAGGAGTCTGGGGAGTTTCTTGTATTATATGTAGAATATAATAAAGTAGTCAACCTTCCATAGAAGACCTGCATATTGCGTGGGTCAGAAGGAGGGCTCTGCAGCCCCCTCACATCTTGGACATAAACAGTTTCAACTCCTTCCCTCGGGATGGCGCTATAGGGCATTATATGCCAAACAACTAGATAGGGACAGTTTTTCCCTTATGCCGTCACTCTGCTGAACTCCTAATTCTCACAGTGCTGACTAATGTCTATGTATACTTACCCATGTAGTGTGGCTGTAGTATTATTATTTATCCTACTTATTATCTTCTTTACTCCACCCTTTTATTGGCATTATTATTATTATTCTGTTGCTTTGCTTACACTGAGAGTTTCTGTACCAGAGACAAATTCCGTGTGTGTCTAATCACAATTGGCCAAATAAAGTATTCAACTCAATTTGAACCCATCACGTGTGGATCTGGTTGCTTGCGTCTTAACACCTGAGGAGAGATTACTGTCAGAAGCTTCTCTGTCTCTGTCTCAGCAAGTTGACAGGAGACTTCTCCAAGCAAAGCCTGGAGCAAGTATTTAGTGGGCTCCAGCTTTGCATGCACAAACCTCACAATTTATATCCTAAAAGTTATTAGAATTCTGCCAGGGCAGACTGATAGTAGAGTTAGGATTTCCTAAAGCTACTGCTACAGTGAATATTGATCCAGTAGAGCAGGGGTGTCAAACTCAAGGCCCGTGAGCTGGATCTGGCCCATGGGGCTGCCCTGGAAACAGTGAAGGACCAGCCCGCAGAAATGAAAACGGAAACTCTGTTTTAGCTGGCAGAGGGTTGCAGGAGGCCGTCGCTGCCAAAAACAGAGCCCAGGAGCCCATTTTAGCTGGCAGAAGGTTGCAGGAGGCTGTCGCAGCCGAAAACTGATCTTGGGAGCCCGTTTTCGGTGGCAGAGCACTTGGGCCCCCACAGGTGCCCCCAACACGAGTGACATCAAGCTGGCCACACCCACCCTGGCCATACCCCCCCCCGAGTCAAACACAACCCTGATGTGGCCCTCAATGAAATTGAGTTTGACACCACTGCAGTAGAGAATGGCTGTGTCATAAACAGCCCCAGATCTCATAAACCCTACCAGACACCCTCAGAGTTATGCAAAATCAAGCAAGCTTATCCTCATGGTTTGAATGGTTATCGCTAATTTCCAGCCAACAGGTTTTGTTTACCTTTGTTGCAAGGTTCCAGCAATATTTTACTGGATATATTGATTTTTTTTTAATTTCTTCACCATCTCTAAATACAATGAAGCCATTCATTTTATTCAGAGGGACGGGGTGAATGAATTTATAATTTTAGGGGGTTGCAGTATTGGAAAGTGAGAATTGCATGTTAAATGAAACTTGCTGACGTCTGCCTTTCTTTTCAGGCCTTACGCTTATGCATTCTACTCTGACCAACCAGATATGGCTGGCCACAGATATGGTCCGTTTAGTTCTGAGGTTAGTACAGTTCATCTTTGTCCATAAATGGAATGCAAATCTGGTGCTCCGGGTTTTGCCATTTTCACATGAACCTGTATTGCTAGTCCTGAGTCAAATGGTTTAAAGCTAGTTAATTGTTCACCTCTATAAGCCTCCAAAGGAAATAGGACCTTCTGAACTACATGTATAGAGAGACGCTACATTTATAGAGAGGACTAAACTCTTAATAACACTATCCATCTGCTTAAAGTTTCAGGGACTGGCGATCTATGTCTGTTATATGTGTGGGTGTGTATGTGTTGACAGGGCTAGGATTATCATCAAAGACTTGCAGGCCTACTCTTGGATTTAATCAAGGTTGACTAGGGTTTTTTTGCTTTTTTTTTAAAAAAAGCATTGTGGTGTGAAAGGAGCATTTCCCCCCCCCCGTTTTGTAATAATTCAGTAATTTCACGCAAATTGTTTATGCCATGTTTGCTATCTGCACGATGTGCTAAGTCAGGAGGCTTATTTAACTGCTTCTAACCATCCTTAGTAAATGATGTTGGCCACTTGGGTAGAAATAGGGAGAATAACAGATAGGCTTCAAAGCAGTGTCTCTCAGCTTCAGCAACTTAAAGACAGGCAAACTTCAACTCCCAGAATTCTCCATGCTGACTGAAGTCTGCCTATCTTAACGTTGCTGAAATTGAGAAATGTTGCTTTAAAGCAGGGGTCTCCAACCTTGGCAACTTTAAGACTTGTGGACTTCAACTCCCAGAATTCCTCAGCCAGCTGGCTGAGGAATTCTGGGAGTTGAAGTCCACAAGTCTTAAAGTTGCCAAGGTTGGAGACCCCTGCTTTAAAGCATAGAAGGTGGAGAGAAGATTGAATGATCATTAAATGGGCTGCCTGGAATCTCCCTCCAGTTAAAATCCATAGATGCAGCCAAACCACTTGAGCGACTGAGGTCCAATTATACATTATGTTGATCTTATGCTTTGGCCTTGAAATCCAGGGCAGAGACCTAATTCACACTGACCTCTGGCCCTGGCATTGGGGCAAGGAATTCTCTGAAACTGTAATACTGTCTTCCTTTTCCTCTCTGTGAATCCAGGGCCAATGTGAAGTTTGAGAAAAAACTTTTCCAAGTTCCAAGCACAGAGGTTAATTATTCTGTTACCTCAAGTCCTAATAAAGTGCTGTTCCACAGGGAAGATCTACACAGTTAACCTTTGATCATAGACTCTGAGGGGAATATTCTCCCAGCCACATAAGAACTGCTTAAACAAACAGCTCCAACAGGGTTGGGAGAACATGGAAAGAATAGATCTGTGTTGGGTTGTGGCTCCAGGCTGAGATTGCTAAACCGGTGGATCCCTGCCACCATTGAAAACAATTTTATGCCTCTGCTGATGGGCCTATTAAAGTTAATCAGAGTGTGGCAGGCGTTTTATCCACAGTTTCACTCTTGGATAAAGAAATGGCTTTTAAGAAGTCTGTATCTAAGGACAAGGAGAGGATTGATTTCTTCAGCAACGCAACTCAAAAATTTTAATGTAATTATATTATTTAAATCCAAATTTCCTGATTTTATTCCAAGACTGTAGAACACTTGCCGTACAACACCCTTCTTCAGATCTGTACTCTGCAGATGTGTTGGATGTCAGCTTCTACTCTTTCCTGGCCAATACGGTTATTGATAGCCCTTGAGGGATCTATCTCTTATATCTTTGGCTCTTGGGAATCCCCAGCTGGTTATTGCAACATTCGATTCTGCTGCTCTCAGTATATTTTGGGAGTCCAGGACCAAAATAATAGTGCTAAATTTAGAGCTGGAATTGGCTATAGGCCTCATTCTCACTGTTGTGTGGAAGAGTCCTCTTGCTGTGGAGGTCATCTCCACCCTTTTCAAGCGTCAGCCTTGGAGGTGGGGACAGTAAATTCTCCTCCCAAGGTGCAGATTTGTGAAAACAAGTTTTGGCTTCTGCAACTATTTTATTTGGCAGTGAAGTCCAGCTGTAGTCTATCAAACCCTGCTTTGATTAGTCCCAAATTAGATTATTCCCTGCAATTGGTATTGTAGTGACTGAAGGTCAGATGAGAATCAGAAGCAACATGGAACAGTTGCGATTATTTGTTTGGGGTTCAGAGATAAAGGTACATATTTCTCCTCACCTCACTGAAATTTTCAGTCCTCAACTCATAAAGCTGCTGTTTCCCTTGAGATGAAATGGAAAAGAGACATCTTCATCTCATATATCACAATAGGTTTGGCTTCAAGTGAACCTTTATTATGAACCTTTAGAGAAGTTAGCCTTTCTGTGGAAATTGCACAGATGTTCTGATTTACATCTGGATGGGATTCTTTGAAAGAATGTAAAGAACTGTAAATATATCAGGAAACTCTTAGAAGGAAGACTTAGAGCAGGGGTGTCAAACTCGCGGCCCGCAGGCCAGATGCGTCACGCGCTGGCCATGCCCATGCCCAGTTTAGCGAAGGGAAAAAAAAGTCATGATATGTCACAAGCCGATGCTGTGACGACATGAGTTTGACACCCCTGACTTAGAGGGGGAAAAAACCTCAGGTAGTCCAGGAGCAAAATAATATTGCTAAATTTAGAGCTGGAATTGGCTATATACCTCATCCTAACTGTTGAAGAAGAGTCCTTCTGCTGTGGAGATCATCTCCACCCTTTTCAAGCATCAATAATATTGGCATTTGTCAATCAAAAGCAATTCTTTCCTAACCCTATTCCACCCACTTGTTTTGAGCTGGCAAAACATTAAACATTTGGGATTAATCTTAGAAGTTAAGGTGCTTAATCAATAGAACTGGGAAACAACTTATAGAAGACTCCAACTCCCAATTCCTTAAAATAATTATTTTTGTACCCATTTGGGTTCATATTAATTGATTATGACCAACGTTCCCTCTAAAGGGAAATCGCTGCGCGGCAGTTTGAAACTGCTGCGCGGCGATTCCCTGTCACGTGCGCGGCCGCGCAGCAACGTTCCCTCTGACATGGGAAATCGCTGCGCGGCAGTTCGAAACTGCTGCGCGGCGATTCCCTGTGACGTGCGCGGCCGCGTGGCCGCGCACCTTAGAGGGAACAGTGATTATGACCCCTAAAATCTCTCCTGATGTGAAAAATCTTTCGTAGTGTGAAAGCAAGCTAAAATAGCATCCATATTAGGTTAAAGCTGTAATTATAAAAGATTTTACAATTTTCAATGTGTTTTTATATTTTTATTACTTTAGGAGCGTTACTACTGTATAACTAAGCATGTTGTGAACTCATAGCGTAGTTATATCATAGTTAAGATGATTTTTTTTTTACTGCATCACTAAAGAGGTATGGATTATGAATAGGCAGAGGAAAATATACACAAGGCATTAAAGTCTATTACAGGCTAAACTTTAGAGTGATTTGGGTGTTAAGATGAAGAAATACCACCTACCCAGAATTGTAGGTGAAGAAGGTTGCATGTAATTATTGCTGGGATGATTACTACTCTCTGTGTGTGTGTGTGTGTGTGTGTGTGTGTGTGTGTGCGTGCATTGTGGGTATAGTTTCAGGATATGGCCTGTAGCAATGTTTTGTTTGTATTTTGCTATCTATCTGTTCTTAATGGTTACCTTTGATAGTATTCGTGGCAGGAATCATATTTGTTAAATTTCAAATTAAATAAATGTAATCTTCACATGAAAGATGATCATCTGCAGAAGATTATCATCTATAGAATGCATTTACCCTCTGATCCTTTTTTTAAATGCTGTTGGAAAGCAAGAACAAGGGCAACCACAACAAAACAGTCCCCCACGCACCCCGGAAAAATTAGGCTGGTTAAAAGGATTGTCCTCCACATATTGCCAGACAAGATATGTTGCCAAGAGAGTTGATGAGGTTTGGAGTTCAATAATATATGGAGATCCACAGGTCCCCACTCCTGCTTTAGAAGATAATTTACAAAACCATTCCAAGAGGACCAATAAAGGAGAATATTTGTAGCTCAGGGTTGAAATGAGGGGTCCTTTGGTTCTCTCTGAGCTTGGTTGTTTTCTTGCAGATGTTTCATTACCCAAACTAGACTAGCACTGATGATGTTACCTAGTTTGGGTAATGAGACGTCTGCAAGAAAACAACCAAGCTCAGAGAGCAAGATGGACCCTCCATTCCAAGAGGACTTGTAAAGTAGAACTAAGATGGCTGCTTTGATTTTAATATACAATGATACTGACTTATCAGCTTGTTGATTGCCCATGTTGATTGGAGTTAATGAAGTCCATTGGCCTGGGCCAGGCTCCAGATTGGCCAACTAAGTCAAAATATTGAATATGAGAGTTTCTTTTCCCTTCTGACCTTCCTAGTAATGATTCTAGGTTGTGGACCCCTACTGAGACCAAGATTTGAAGTTTCGTCTCTTCTGTTTATATTTAGTATACTGAGTATTTAGTATACTCAATATACTGCACTGACTCACGAGGATAGCACTTTCTATATGATACACTGACTCCAGTTGCTAAATGTATTTATTTGGACAGTTTATCTCTCCCTTAATACAGAAGGACTCTAGGTAGTTTTCCTAGAGATGCTTTATTGCTAAACTGAAAGTGGAGGTTGATGATGTAAGGAACTTTCAGACCCATTTTTGATCTGTCAACTTGCAAGTTCAATTGATTAAGTAGTAATCTGTATGAACCCCAACCCCCGGGCCGGCGGAGGCCACTACCAGGCCAAGGCCTATTCGGAACCATGCCGCGTGAGCAGTAGGCTGGCATGTGCACCTGTGCAACTCAACTTATGTGAGTGGCAGGCCAGCTTGCACTCGTGCACAAGTTGAGCTGCGCGCGCGTGCATGTGCACCAGTCCACTGCTTGTGTAAGTTGAGCTGCGGGCGCACGTGCACGCCCGCTTGTGGCGCCTGGTTCCTCTTTCCTTCCCCCAGCCGGGCTGCCAAGCTGCAAAGTTGGGGACCGCTGTGGTAGCGACTGGATAGCACGTATTGTAGCACGTATTGACGTGCACGTATTGACGTGCTATCAAGCACGTCAATAATTTGACATGCTTGATAGCTAAGGCACAAAGATCTTGGTTTGGTCTTCCTTTTTTTTTTTTTTTAAGTGACTCAACCAGTGCTATAGTGATCTTAAAAATAATTTAAGATATCCAATCATGGTTCTCTGGTCTCATATCTACTTTTTGTTTTTGTGTTTTTAGCCCGGTCACTTGGAAAATCCTCTGTCTGACAAACATTGCACGTTCACCCATTATATCTTGGTGTATAATGTCCTATGTTGAGACATTTTGTTTCAAGTACAAGTATTTGGCTAGTTCTTCCAGTTCTAGGTGTGTCATCATCCTCGGCTTAGATTGATCTCATTCTTCCAACGTAAAGCTAAGATTTGGCTGATTAATACAGATTTGGCTTTCTTCCTAGCTTTAATTTCTTAAGAAAGAGAAGCTATTCCTTTTGTGAATGTTTGTACCAATGCTGTTTTACCATGATCAGTGACTTGGACAACATCCGTACGCTTAAGGACTGCTCTGCTGCTCTTCTAACATGCTACCCTGGAATGGGGGTTCTTATTATTAGACCCACTTGATGGCATAAGTTAAAACTCTGGCTGCGCTTCTCTTGGAAAGAGTGAGTAAATTCTTGAGAATCCTTCCTCCATCTGCTGCTGCTTTCATCAAGGCTGCACGAAGCTTGAACTCTTTTCTTCTCTTCTTTTTCTTTTTTCCTCTCCTGTTTTTTTGTTTTTTTTTTTAAGAAAACTGAAGCTGCTTTCTGGAGAGAGAGAGAGAGAGAGAGAGACAAATGGAACTGGATTAGCATTTCCTTTCCAACTGTTTGTCCAAGAGCAAAGAAACAGCATGGCAGATGATAATACTGGTTTTTTAAAATTATTATTATCTTCCAAGAACATGGCTCTGCGATTGGAACAGCAAAGATGGAGAATGGCTATGCAGATAGAAAGCAAATGGCCTTGTAAATCCTTGCCAATTTTCAACTTCCCTTCTCTTCGCTTCTTTCTTTCTCCATTTTTTTTTAAAAATAAACAAGCTGCACTATCTTCCTGTATGTGTTATCTTTCTCTGTTTGGGGAATCTGATCCTAAAAGTTGCCAAGAACTCTCATTGTAGCTGTCAATTGGAGTTGCATGCAAAGTCGCTTCTTTTTAAGATCAGTTCGAATAGCATCCGGCATCTCTGCACTGCTTGGGACTGCATCTCTGTTGTTTTCAGAAGATTTCTCCTCCTCTTAATACGTGGTTCATTCATATCTTCCCCTCCCCTAGTTTTTAAAGCCTTTCCTCACACATCACAGCACAATAATCGTGGAAAGCATATAGCTAAATCTAATGATATCCTATATCCTAATCTAAGGATATCCTATAATACAGAGAGCAAATACAGGGTGTGTTTGCTCAGTGTTTCCTCTCCCCTCCCATTAAAGATCAAAATGAATGACAGGTCAATACTTATGCCTTCCGCATTATCCAGTTAATAACACCATGCCTTCTGGAGGTCTTTTAAAAACTGGGCATGCCTCCAGCTGCGTGGAGTTGATAGTGACTGGGAATTCGACAGTAGAAAAATATTATATGAACAATTTTAATTTAGTCTCTCCAGCAAAAGAGAATTGGTATCTTACTGTTATTTAAATAGTGATGCATTGACTAGTTAGTACAATTTATAACATGAGTCTGTTGAGCATCCAGTAACAGCAATGGCTCCTGCTACTGATGCCTTCTTTCTCTTGATAAACATGAAAAGAGTATTCCCCCCCCCCAAGCAAACAAACAAACAAACAAACAAACAAACCAGACATCCTCTTCAGAATGTTTCCTGCAGACCCCAGGACTATTATCACAAATAATTAAATTCTTATTTTCAACCTTGATCTTGACTTGACCATAGACCCAGTATTAAATGGTTTGAACCAAGAGTTTTGGTGTACCGTGTCCTAGAGACGGGTAGTTTTTAACAATCTGATGTTGAGATGAGCTTTTTCTGAGTCCAAGCATCTCTCTCCGTCAGTACAGGAGAGTAGTTTTGCGTCTCCTCTTACTCCATCTAAAAGACCTAAAAGAAAAATCAGTCCTAAGAGGATTCTGAAAAGACGTATTGCTCCTTCCAAGAGAAGACGAAAAGTACCTAGAATGGAACACTTGTCTGCGGAATCCCGTCGGAACAAAGTAAGTTTTCAAAACTGGTTACATATCAACCGCTGAGACTCTTAAACAACTTGATATTTTTTTTTTGGTCCTCCCAACTTTGGGAGTTGAACGTCTTCCAAATCGAACTTTCGGTGCAGCCATCTTGAAAGGCAACAACCACAGATTGCCATCAAGCAGTTGGGCTCATTTGATGTTTATCTTTTCCTTCTTCCCACTCTTCTTTGGGTAGCATTCTCTGTCTCTTGGTGCAAGCTTTAAATCCTTCTTAACTATTGTTTTTAAATATCACAGGATCCAGGTGCAAAAATACATTTAAACTGTTCCACCCACAGGTAGATAACATTGGATTAGCCTGTAGAATCATGCTTATTGTCACCCTTACAGTTGTTTTTTTTTCCCCAGCCGAAATGAATTTCTTGGAACTGATTATTTGGACCTCTGGAAGTTCTATTTGTAAAACTTGCAATGGGTTGAAGAAATTTGTGAATGCTCCAACACTGGAAGTTTTTAAGAAAAGATTGGACAACCATTTGTCTGAAATGGTATAGGGTTTCCTGCCTGAGCAGGGGGTTGGACTAGAAGACCTCCAAGGTCCCTTCCAACTCTGTTGTTCTGTTAAATTTTGCCAGGTTACTCCTGTTCACAACATGACATGTTGTGAACATTGGTTTCTTTTAGCAGGAGACATCAAATAAAGCCTCGTTCATAAGAATTGGTCTGTGATCCTTTCTTATTTCATGACCGATAACTGTATGGTATCAAATTTTTGCAATGCTGCATGATGCTTGAAGCTTTATGAATATTTTGAGGCAATGAATATCATCAAGTTCAAAGGAAATTTATCTGAGGCTGCTATCTATTTGAACAGTCACGCTCAGTGATCACGTTGAATGAAAATATGATTGTAAGGAAGTCCTGTATCCTTAAGTTGCCTTCATTCTATATATAGAATCTGTATAGGACATGGATATGGCTTAAACATAGATTAAGAGCATGAAAGATTGACCATGTGAACCTATAGCAATGGATTCAAGTTGATGTTTGAGTGTTTCACCGTATGAAATGTCTCTTCAGACTTTCGTGATTAATTTGGACATAGGATGCAAATGGGATGTGCTATCCTTTTTATCTTGCAATACCATAATATTAGCATCGAAGACAAATCTTCCCTTAAAACAAATAAATGAGAGCTAACTAAATCACTCAGTTGGAATTCAGGAATGTGCCCTGTAATGAACATTGGAGTTCTCAGGGAAGAGAGAATGAAAAGAAGCTTTTTCTGTGTCATGCTTTATATATAAATCAGGTCCAGACGCATTCTTTCTTAAATAAAGGACTGCTCAACTTTGTTTTAAAAAAATCATTCACTGAGTGAAGTCCATGAAACCTGCAGGATACATGGATTCCCATCTTCTAGCTTGTTAAAATAAATCATCTGTTAAAAATTAAGGTTGGAAAAATATTATCCGAAGAACTTTATGAACTGAAGTGACCCATCGCTCTCTTTTAAAATGATCTTGGTTCTATGCTTGATTCTTTATTTTAGAACATGGATTTTAGACATGATCGTATGCTTTTAGGGATTAAAAAAGGGTTAAAGAACCATATCTCTTCACAACTTTTAATTTTTTAAGCATTAAGTATGATATTCTTTAACACCAACATCAGAAGATATGGGTGCACATTATAATATAACTTTAAGCTTGTTAGAATTTCTTCGAGTTTGCTTAACTCTTGAAGATGAATGATTCCTCATATTATGAGTTAGAGTCCACAAGTACATTGTAGGTTTTACGGAAAATCTTAATCTGTTCTTTATTTCAGATATTATTAGCAGTGGTCATGCTGCTTTGAGTATAATAAGATACTCCAAATACGTTAATATTCTCAAAATTCTCATAATAAGAATATAATGAAAGAGAATAAATACCTGAAAGATAAAAACTATCAATCATCTCTAGACCTCAGTTACTCGGAGGGATGAGTCCTAATATCTCTGAAAACAGTTGCTAAAGAATAATGTGGATGACATTATTGTTATCAAGTCTTTTCTTTTTTCCAAAAATGTCTGATTAACCATTCAAGAACCATAATTCTGGACTATATTGGTATTTGGTGTAAAGCAGTGCTTCAGAGAGATTAATATAATATAATAATAGTATAGTATAGTATAGTATAGTATAGTATAGTATAGTATAGTATAGTATAGTATAGTATAGTATAGTATAGTATAGTATAGTATAGTATAGTATAGTATAGTATAGTATAGTATAGTATAGTATAGTATAGTATAGTATAGTATAGCTTTCAAGGAGTGGCGACCGGAGAACCGTTCAAGGGCGTGGCCAGCCGGCCATCCCTGCCAGTTCAGCGAGCGGGGGCTAATTTCCGCCACCGGTACTGGAGAACCGGTCCGAACCGGCAGCAACCCATCATTGAGTATAATTGATATAATATAATTATAGCAGTTTATGTAAACATATCATCAGAAGAAAAGGGGGACTGATAGCGTAAAACTTGTCATATAGTTTAAAAAAGAAGGTTAATTCTCCCTCTTTGTGTAAATATGTGTGTATATATAGATGTTAGGTCCACTAAGAGATATTGACAAGATCCTTGGGCAACTAATGGATGGACTAAAGCAGCTGAACTTACACCGATGTGCCAACATTATCTTCGTGGGTGATCATGGTAATTAAAAACGTTTTCCTTGGTTTTGATGTAGGAAAGTCTTCATTTCTACTGGAAGGCATTTTATTAATCTGTAAAGTTGAGTGTCTATGGAGATTCTCAGCCATCCAGGTCATGATTGTCCCAAAGGTGCTCTTTCAAGAGGCAACTGGAGTTTCTTTGTTTTTCCTTGAAGATGGATGAGAACGAAATGTCTTTGAGGAAAAACAAAGGAAGTCCAGTTGCCTCTCGGAAAAAGCACCTTTGGGGCTATTAAGATGAGCTATATTTGAACTGAAATTGCATTTAGATGTAGAAATTATTATGTGCTAGCACACAGTATGGGTTCAGCCTCAGATAAGGTACAAAGGTTTTAGAACAGATTGATTGTGAACGGATTTCTGAACAGCTAATTCATAGTGCAATTTTGTGGTTTTTAAAAATTTGAAAATAGTTTTAGCCAGTGGTGAAATCTAAAAAAATTTCCCTACCGGTTCTGTGGCCGTGACTTTATGGGCGTGGCTTGGTGGTCATGTGACCGGGTGGGCATGGCCAACTTGTAAAATGTGGTGAAACTCACTTAACAATGCTCTTGCTTAGCAACCAAAATTTTGGGCTCAATTGTGGTCAAAAGTTCCCTTTCTTTCTTTCTTTCTTTCTTTCTTTCTTTCTTTCTTTCTTTCTTTCTTTCTTTCTTTCTTTCTTTCTTTCTTTCCTTCTTTCCTTCCTTCCTTCCTTCCTTCCTTCCTTCCTTCCTTCCTTCCTTTTTCTTTCTTTCTTTCTTTCTTTCTTTCTTTCTTTCTTTCTTTCTTTCTTTCTTTCTTTCTTTCTTTCTTTCTTTCTTTTTCTTTCTTTCTTTCTTTCTTTCTTTCTTGTCTCCTTGTCTCTTTCTTTCTTTCTTTCTTTCTTTCTTTCTTTCTTTCTTTCTTTCTTTCTCTTGCTATCTTCTC
>QLTV01001145.1:2438161-2451530 GCA_003457575.1 Thermophis baileyi
TATCTTTCTTTCTCTTTTTTCTTGTCTCTGTCTCTCTTTCTTTTCTCTCAATCTCTCTCCCTTTCCTTCCTCTTCCCTTCTTTCTTTCTTTCTCTTTCTTTCTCTCTTTCTCTCGGTGGCAGGAGAAGGAAGAACGTGCTCTGGTCTGGGAGGGCGGGCGGCCGGGCAGCGGCGCGTCCCCTGTCATGGGCTGGATGTAGGGAGCGGGACCCAAGGTGGAGGGGAAGGCAAGCGGGTGGCAGTCGGCCAACGGCCCCGCGGAAGCCGAGCGCGCTAGGCCCAAAAGGCAAGTGAGCCTCGCCACGTCCCTCCGAAGCGGCTCCTCGGATGAACGCAGTGGTTCTTCCTCCCCCACCACCACCAGCGTCGGCCTTACCTTCTAGATCCTCCGCCTGGCGTATTTGGTAAGCCTGCCTCCCCTGCCTTCCCCGTGGGCCGCAGTCCTGCCATGCTTGGTGGAGCTGCTGCTGCTGCTCTGGGGCTGAGAGTGGCAGTGGTGGCAGCAGCAGCTCTCCGGGACAGCAAGGGGATGTCCCGGGGCTGCACATGCGGTGTGCATATGCAGCAGCCCCGGGACATCCGCTTGCCGTCCCGGAGCGCCACCACAGCCGCCGCTCTTAGCCCCAGAGCAGCAGCGGGCGGCCCTTGGTGGAGCTGCTGCTGCTATGGGGCTGAGAGGGATGGTGGCGGTGGCGCTCTGGGATGGCAGGCAGATGTCCTGGGGCTGCTGCACATGCGCACCGCTTGCCATCCCGGAGTGCCACCGCCACCGCCCCTCTCAGCCCCATAGCAGCAGCAGCTGCATCTCCACCAAGGGCCGCCTGCCCACCCACTGGCTGGGCCGGGCTGGATGCCGACCTCGGAAGGCAAGCGGGCGTGGGGGACCACCGGGAAGGCTGCTAGCTCCCTTCCCTGCGGCCGGCCGGCCCTGACATGCTTACCTGCCTTCCACGCAGCCTTCCGCTTGCCTGCCTTCGCAAGGTGGCCACAGGGACACCGGGAAGGCCGCTGGAAGACAGGGAAGCATGGCAGGGCTGTGGCCCGCAGGGAAGGGAGTAGGGGAGGCAGGCTTACGAAATAGAAAGCGGACACAGAAGTGCACCGGGGGAGCGCGCGTGCGCGTAACCCTAAGCCGCGCCCACAGAGTGGTAGCGGAAATTTTCGGAACCCACCCCTGGTTCGGGGGCATGGCCAGCCAGCCGTCACTACCGGTTCGGTGAACCAGGCCACATTGAGCAAGCGGCGACCGGGGGACCGGTTCGGGGCAGGGGTGGGTTCCTCCCAGTTTGTACCGGGTCGTCCAAACTGGTAGCATTTCACCCCTGGTTTTAGCTGATTACAAACAAATTTGATGATTTTATATAATTTTATTCTCTAATTCACATTTTTGACTGGCACAATGGCTAACTTGATAAGACTTCTTGGCTGCTGTTCAGAACTTCAGGGGTTAGAATCCTCTTCTTATTGCTACTTAGATTATACTTGTGAGAATACTTTAATCTTTAAAACTTAATCCAGTGCATTAATGTCTTTTAATTGCTGAAATGGCAGTCACTTTTCAACATCATTTAAATTTGTGGAAGTTATTTCTAGTTAAACAACAAGCTTAGACTAATATATGCATCTTCTGATTCCTTTTTAAAGAAAGTTTTCCTCTGATTTCTCATTTTTTTTAAAAAAAATTGTTATTATAGATTTTTAAAATGTAAAGAATCACACTCTTCTAACATGAAAGGAAGTATCTTGGGAGAACTCCCAAGATACTTTTGGTTATATTGGTTGTAGACCAAACAATCATGGACAATATGTCTTTTAAAGCTGAAAGAGATATAAAGATACCTCATTCCTCAACATCTGAACAGCAAATGTCTACACATACTTCTTTCAATAATGCCTTGGTCCTGCTTATTCTGTAGGAATGGAAGATGTTACTTGTGAAAGAACTGAATATTTGAGCAACTATCTGTCTAACGTGGATGACATAACATTGATACCGGGAACTCTAGGGCGTATTCGTGCCAAAGCTAATAGCAATGTTAAATGTAAGTTTACCTTTCTACATTCACCCTGTAGCTTGAAATGTGTCCATTTTCTTCTGTGCTGTCTCTGACCTTGGCTTCCAACAGCTATGGCGGCAGGGAACATATTCATAAAGGTGTTTCCACCTTCAGAGAGACACAGTTATTGTTTAGAAAGACAAATTGCTCTTTTACCTGGTTGATAAGTCGGGTAAATTTACCTAATTGATAAGACTGGTTGTTAAATAGAGCCAGATATTTTTTGGGGGGGGGACTTGAGATCTAAAAGATATTACTTCACACAATGAATTAAATCCGAGAACTATGAGCAAAGAGAAATTAACCGAACAATTCCGGGGTGAAATGCTCCCGGTTCGCTCTTACCTGTCGGTCGCTGTAGAGCCGGTCACCAAGGTAGCACGAGGCGCCGCCCACCCACCCGGACGCCACCATTTGGGTTCTTTTACCCTCTGCGCATGCGCAAAGCGTTCTGTGCATTCGCAGAGGGTAAAAGAACTCAAATGGCGGCATCCGGTCAGGTGGGCAGAGCCTCGCGCTACCTTGGCGACCGGCTCTACGGCGACCGACAGGTAAGAGCGAACTGGGAGCATTTCACCCCTGGAACAATGTTTGCAAAAAAAAAAAATTGTGTAGGTTCTAGAGTGGGCCAAGCTTGCTAGCAGTGGTTCATCTTGAGATCTGAACTTCATTTTTTTACTGTCATGTTCTTCCTTGAGCCCTACAGTGATTCTTCTGTGAGAAAAAAGTATCTATAATCAAACTTGTAGTTTAGTTTAATGCAGCTAATTACATATGAACATTCATGTGTTGAAAACTCAGCTATTGGCATATTTTTTGACTTTTCTTTCTCTTTCTGCTTGAAATCTCCTCATCCACGTAACAGTTGACCCCAAAGCCATTGTGGCCAATCTCACAGTAAGTATCTCCTTAATGCTCCTCTACTTCTTAAAGCACATTTTTAAAACTAGTTCTGAATAGTTCGGTTTATTAATTAGGAGTGGTGTGGTGGCCTAGAGGTGGAGCTCTTGCCTCATAATCAGGAGGCTGTGAGTTCGATCCTAGGTAGAGGCAGATATTTCTCTCTCTGGGCACAATGAGAATATTTCTGCTGAGCAAAACTCCGCATTGGCAACAGGAAGGGCATCCGGCCATTAAACACTCTGCTTGCTCCATTTAGTTGCCCAGACTCCACCCCACAAGGGATTATGGAGTCATTAAAAGAAAGAAAGAAATAAGTTGGGATTATTAATTCGGGTGTGGCTTTAAGTGAAGATTCAGAGTGTTCTCAGAGGAATTCTCATAAGTGTAGATTCCACGGAGAAAGTTGTATAATGGTTGTGGTGGTTCTAACCATGTTTTGCAGAAGTGGGCTGTAGCACTGCAGAATATCCACAAACATTAACAGTTTAATTCCCAACATTTTCATTGGAGAGAGGGAAACTAAATTAAATGATGGGTAAAAGCTATTTTGGAGCTGCTTTCAGACAGAAGAGAATCTGATGCTAGGATACAAGATAGATCAATGAACCATTTGGTCTTGATCACACCTGGGCTTTTTATGCCTCCCCACCCCCCGGGCTATATCCAGTCCTTTGTATATCCCTGCCAAGCCCACATGAGGTCAATTGGAAATTATAAATCAAATGTAAATAAGTGTACGTAATGCATGCAATAGAACTGCATTGCTTTTAATTTTTTCCCCAATTTACATATGCGTGTGCGTGCTTGCATGCCTACGCACTTTCAGAACCCTGTTGGTTTGACCTCTTCCATAACAATTCCAGTTTCTCATTTTCTCTTGGGAAAACTAATTGCCCCCCCCCCGGTCTTGATTGGCTGATTATGGACTGTCAAATCAATGTCAGCTCTTCAGGACCACATAGATAGATTTTCTCCAGGTGACAGTCTTACAGCTGGTCTTACAATATCTACAAAATGGGGGCTGCTTATCCTCACTAAACAGTGATTTTTCCAGTTAGCAGGTAGGTTGGCCAATGTCTTGCACAGCCCTTTTCTGAACGTGCTTCCTTCGTTTCAGTGCAAGAAGCCAGACCAGCATTTCAAACCTTACCTGAAGCAACATCTTCCCAAGCGTTTGCATTACACAAATAACCGAAGAATCGAAGATATTCATTTGTTGGTGGAAAGAAGATGGCATGTAGCCAAGTAAATACAAATTTTCTTATCCTTTTGACTTGCTGTAGATCTCCCATTTAACCAAATATGACATTTGCAAATTCTCTTAACTGATTAGTTCAGTGTGATTTTGGGCCACCGTTAAGAAATCAGTTGTGATATGACACTTCTGCACCCAATCTGTATGGAATTTTTTTAAAATATATTTTGATAAGTCTCTGGCTCAAAAACATAGTAAGAGCAACATGGGTTCCTTATTTCATAGTGTCTTCTGAGTTAAGCAACTATAACATTCTAACATAATTTAGGTGACCAGACTTCCTACTATTCAAAGCATCTTTATTTTACAAATGCATTTTTTAGGTAGTAGACAATAGACAACAGCTAACCTGGAGGCCAGATTTAGCCTGTAAAACAGTATTTTCCATCCATTAAAAGCTCACTAGATTTAAGTCAAGATGTACTAAAAATTCTTATTTTTTAAGGAAAAAATTAACATTGTTTTTAGAATTTCTATGAGAGATTTTTTCACACTAATGTACCTTATATATAATGCTGCTATGATATGCTTATCAACTGACACTAATGCTCTGACAGGATAGTGGGGAATGGAAGGATGTATATTCCTTGCAGACAGCTGGTCATTTGCATCCTTTTTAGAGGGTCCTTGAAGCACTTGGAGGTTTATCTGTGTCCTCACCCTACTCCCACACCAGGACACTGTGTCCTGGTGTGGGAGTAGGAATGGATTTCCAGAGGAAAAATTTCAGACTACAGGAACCAGGAGCACTACTCAGGTGACCCTGAGGACACAGATAAACCTCCTAGTGCTTCAATGACCCTCTAAAAGGATACAAATTACCAGCTGTCTGCAAGGGATAGAAATCCTTCCATTCCCCACTATCCTGTCAGAGCTGAAGAAGCTTCTTGGATGAGACGCGAAACGTCTTCAAAAGAAAAAACAAGAAAGTCCAGTTGCCTCCTGAAAAAGCACCTTTGGGACAACCATGACTTGGATGACTGAGAATCTCTATAGACTTTTAACTGACACTAATCTTATGACGGAAGTTGATGGTAGCACATATGTACCATCAAAATGGGTTGAAACATGTGAGACATGCATCATGACACAATGGCATTAATCACATAATTAATCATGTACTTTCCAGCTGCTGAGATGCAGCTACATAGAGGCACGATTTGTACAATGGCATTACTGTGTGTGTTGTTATTTTTGTGTCATTGTGGCTTGCTGAGAATGCTGCTCTCCTCAACCACCATTTGGGAAAGAAAACAAAAGTTCCTTCTTTCTTTAGAGATTTGTGGATCAGCTATATTTTCTTCAGTCCACTGGAAGTTGAACCTTAATGTTTATAGAAATTAACTGCTGGTATATTCAAGAATCTTCTTAATGTTTTTAGGAGGCCTGGAGATGTGTTTAAGAAAATAACCGGGAAGTGCTATTTTCATGGAGATCATGGCTATGACAACAAGATCAACAGCATGCAGGTAGGGGCAATAAACTACTTGGAGTAGTCAGTAAGTAGTATTGTTGGTATATGTAACTTACAGTAACTTACAAATGTATATTTTAATTAGAAGGCTCATTTCTTCAGTCTTCTTATTGTATTGTTGTAGTGAGAAAATATCTTAAAGATATGTTATTGCAGCTTATTTTATTCAACTTTGGATATTCCCGGGGGTTTATGCCAAAATGTTTTAGAATGAAACCATAATAAAATATAAATATAACAGGAAAAATATAAAACAGGGGGGGGGGCTCAAAACAAAAACAAAATACCAAGATCAAAAGCAAGAACACAAGAAGGGGAAGAGAATTATTTGTAGCTCAGGGTTGAACTGTGGAGTCATTGGTACTCTCTGAGCTTGGATGGTTTCTTGAAGATATTTCATTACCAAACTAGTGGACCTACAGTATGCAAGGGTGGGTTCTGGATCCTTTTGCTGCCGGTTCGCTCAGGGTCACGCCGTGCGCATGCGCAGAAGCAAAATCCAAGATGGCGGCACCCACGGAGACACCGACGGAACCGGTTCCGTGACTTCATCGCCGAGCTACTAACGGTTCTAAAGAACCGGTAGGAACCCACCTCTGGATCTATGATGCTACCTAGTTTGACAATGAAACAGCTGCAAGAAAACAACCAAGCTCAGAGAGTACCAAGGACCCCACAGCAAGATCACAACTTATATTTCAAAAGAACTCTTGACACAAAATTGCTCTCTTGACACAAAATTGGGAACAGTGAGCTGATTCAGCAAATCTTGTAAAAAGAGAGCCACAAAGCATGTTTTGAACATAAAAAAGGGCTAATCCCTGGAGGGTCCTTACTTTAGTCTTGATTTATTTTATTTCAGCAATGGAGAAGCTCACATAGGAGCTGACAACATTATTATTACTGTTTTTTTCTCTCTTAGACAGTCTTTCTAGGCTATGGCCCTTCATTTAAGTACAAAACAAAAGTACCTCCATTTGAAAATATTGAACTGTACAACCTTATGTGCGGTAAGTAATTTGAAAAGAAAATAAACAGTATATTTGATTTTTTCCCCCTCAACTTTCATTTTGGCTAATATCTTATGATTCATTTACCTTCCTTCTGTAGCAAGGTATCTTAATGAAAGGACCAAACCCTAAATTTATTTTCTCTCTATGTAATCCTTGTATAGTGACCATAATTATAGTCAGCAACTCTGTTGTTAAGCGAAGCAATTGCTAAATAAAACCATGACTGTGCTGATTATCTTATTTCAGCTTTCCTTTGCTTTACAGACCTGCAAATATTGTAAATTCAAGGATTGGTTATAAAGTTACTTTTTCATCTCTTTGTCACCTCAAACAATTGCTAAATAAGACAATTGCTAAACAATAGCAATAGCACTTAGACTTATATACCGCTTCACAGTGCTTTACATCCCTCTCTAAGTGGTTTACAGTCAGCATATTGCCCCCCAACAATCTGGGCGTTGTGTGTGTGTGTGTGTGTGAGAGAGAGAGAGGGGGGGGGGAGCCAACCTCGGAGAATTATGGAGTGTGTGTGTGTGTGTGTGTGTCTAAATAGTTTGGGCTTAGTGAGCAGTGTTATGATGACCCACTGTTTTACAAATAAACTTTAAAACAATCTAATCAGAGCCAAATGAAACTCCTATTTGGATGCTCAATCTTCTGAATCAAATCAGTTTATGCTGCATAGGACAAAGTTGAGCATTCTAATCTTAGGGCAGCCCATAGGAGGATAAATTTCAATCATTTTACCAACTTTGGAAGGATGGGAGGTGGTGAGAATCGAACTGCTGGCAGTTGGCAGCCAACAGAATTAGCCTGCAATTCAGGACTACCTGAAGTTGCTGAGGGCCTTTGAGGGGAATTAAAAATAACAATTTAAATGCAGAAAATAATTTCTGCATTAATCTGCAGACATTAATTTCACCATGGGAGAAATGGGGCTTCTGCTGTCAGTCCAGTAATTTGAAGTGTTAGCAAAACATACCAAATTGGACATAATGAGCCTTATTTCAACTGTAAATTTAGCTCTTACAAATGGTTTCATATTTTGGATGTCAAGGCAGAGTATATTAAAACTCTTGGGAATGGTAGTAAATCTAAACCTCCCTTCAAACTTACCATTAGCCATTAGCCACCTAAAGTTGCCCCAAACAGCAAGATCGGCAATTAATTAATTAATTAATAAGAAAGAAAGAGAAAGAAAGAAAGAGAAAGAAAGAAAGAAAGAAAGAAAGAAAGAAAGAAAGAAAGAAAGAAAGAAAGAAAGAAAGAAAGAAAGAAAGAAAGAAAAAGAAGGAAGGAAGGAAAGAGAGAGAGAGAGAAAGAAAGAAGAAAGAAAGAAAGAAAGAAAAAGAAAGAAGAAAGAAAGAAAGAAAGAAAGAAAGAAAGAAAGAAAGAAAGAAAGAAAGAATTCTGGTCTAGGAAACTTTAACCATCCTACTGCTTCAAAGAGCTTTGACTGCTGTGTACCAGAAAGATCTATTGGACAAACTCATTTATATAAAATTTAAATTCTCTGCAAGGATTCAGTGTTTAGATATGTTAGGCAACTATGCCTACCCTCACCTCATATTCTTGTATTGGTGTTTACATATGCATAACATTCTCCACTCATAAATACAGTATATATGACAGATGCTATTTTTAATCGTGTTCCAGATCTCCTTGGTTTGAAGCCTGCTCCCAATAATGGGACACATGGAAGCTTAAACCACCTCCTCCGGAGCAGTACCTACAGACCCATCATGCCAGAGGAAGTAGCAAGGCCACTCCATCCAGTAGCTACAACACCTTCATCTGACTACGATCTGGGATGCAGTTGTGACGATAAGGTAAACTCATGATATTCATTGGAAGCAGGAAGCTCAGAAGGGGATTGTTTCTAAACCAGCTAGTAAGAAATGAATTACATCGATCCAGAGCCGTGTTTCTCACCCTTAGCAACTTTAAGACGGGTGGACTTCAACTACCAGAATTGGAGAAAAATATCCATCTTTCCTTGCTGATAGTAAGAATGAAGCATCATTTGAAAACAATACCAAATTCAAAGCTGGCCTCTGAATGAATGTTTCTTAAGAGTGCATTATCGCTGATTATATGGTCCAAAATGAAGATTATCTCTGTGGGGTCTTTGGTTGTTTTCTTGCAGACGTTTCATTACCAAACTAGGTAATATCATCAGTGCTAAAAGGGAGTGGGGTTTGCTGTCTTTTTATATACAAGTGGCTTGCCCTGTCAATGTTGGTGGAAATGTTCTTGGTGATTCCTTGATTAGGTTGTTTACAGATAGCTTGTTTGTCTATGTTAGTAGTTCCTTGATTGGAATATTGTGTACTTCTTGATTGTTGGTTTAGTATTAATCCTGCTGTTAATCTCTGCTTGTCTGGATGTTGATTGCTGGTAGTTTTTATTCTTTTTTTGGTTTTGATTGTCCCTTTTGAAGGGCATGTAAATGTTGATCTCTGCCTAGGGGTGCATGAGCTGAATGAATGAACAGAATCTGACTGTGTAAGCTACAGTGAAAATAAGTAGATGTTTGCATTCCCGAGGTAAGTGAGGTAACTGGTCAAGTGTCAGTATCCATCATATGATGTCAGCATGCTGTGGATTTCCACCTGCCAATTCTGGCATAAGCTATATTATATGATGTACTTATCTGAATGGGGCATGATGGCTCAGCGGTTAAAGATGCTGAGGTTGTCGGCTGGAAAGCTGACAGCCTGGGTTCGAGACCCAAGTGCCATGCAACGGGGCAAACTCCCATTCTTTGCCTCAGCTCCTGCCTACCTAGCAGTTCTAAAGCATGCAAATGCGAGTAGATAAATAGGTACCACTTCGGTGGAAAGGTAACAACTTTCCATGCACCTTTGGCATATAGCAGGGGTATCAAACCCCGGGCCAGATGCGTCATGTGCAGGCCACGCCCACCCTAGCTCCACGAAGGGAAAAAACGTCGCGAAATGTCACGTGACGGCAACGTGACGCGGCAAGTTTGACACCCGTGGCATATAGCCATTCTGGTGACATGACCTCAAAAAATGTTTTCGGACAATACTGAATGGAAATGAGCACTGTGCCTTAGAATCAGACATGACTGGCAGGGAAACCTTTATCTTTACTTACCTGAGTATGTATAGCTGGATTTTTTTATTTATTTACTTTATTTCTATAGTCGCCCATCTTAACAAGTGACTCTGAGTGGAGGATGCTGGTGAACCATTTCCAAACCCATTCAACCCAAACTTCCTTGGAGAGGTTGTGTGAAATAGCACGAACCCCTCTCTGAGTACAGGGACCGAGGGGTCCTGAAAAGCCATTTTGATCTGTCTGATTGCAGAAGGTCGAGCATGCCTTTCAGTTAAAAAAAAAGTTACCAGTAACTCTTTTAATAGGACCCAATTGGCTTCATCAGATAATAGAAATAAGATAATAAGATAGAAATAAGATAATCTTTTCTTGTGTGTGTTTTTGTTTTAAATAGAATAGGTTGGATGAACTGAGTCGACGTCCTTATAGCAAAGGAACAGAAGGTAAGGATCCAATAGAAAGTCCGATAAAAGACTGATTATTGGCAATCATATTACTGGTGTGTGGGCCTCTCTCTATAATTATGCATTCTAAATCATAATAAAATCAATCTGATTTTTTTTTAATTTGTGCATTTCGTTGGTGTGATGAGGTTTTAAGAGCTTTGGTAGCTAACTTTTGATGAACAGAATTGCAAAAGCAATTTAATGGTTTCCAACAACATGTGCAAATACATTTAAATCAGTGAATTGCTTTTGCAGGTTAATCCAATAATAAACTAACTCCTCTTTTCAACCAGCTGTTCTAACTATACTTACCTATGAGCTCTTTTCCATCCTGTCTTCCCATCTCTTGTTGAATTAGCTCAAAATCCACTTGGTGCAAATTCAGTGAGAGATCCACTATGCAGTCTTTATATTAAAACTGGGCCTAAATTAAGATGTTATAATTTAAGATATTATTCAACAGCGAGAACCTACACAGGAGGAGAAGGATTTTATACCAACGACCCTGAGAATGTATTACCTGAGGATGGATGCGTCCCGCCACCAGGTAATCTTACTTGACTTGGCTTCTTTTTACCTCGTACAATATCTTAAATTATCTCTAGCTTCGTTAATCTAAAGACTGCCTAGTTGATCTTTCTTTTATTTTCCATTTACCAAGGATCCTGTATCCCATTCTGAAGAAAAGCAGGTTTGGATTGTCCGAGTTCAAAAATGTGGAAATAGAGAATTCTTCCTCCCAGCAAGTTTTGGTGGAATGTGTTTAGCAGTTCTGGGTGTGATAGGACCCATTTCTGTCAGTCCCCAAGAACCAAGAACAACACATGGAGTTGCTTCTGAGTAGTTTATTGTTGTTCGCCTACAGACAGAATCTTGACAGACTAAAGCAACTATCCGCGTAACTATAGATAGATTCTGTGAACTGCTAGGGAGCGACCATCTTAGCTCTCTTCCTGCCTATCAGACATTCCAAGGTCCATGCCTCTTTGACCTCTGGGAGGCAACCCCTCCCTCCTCAGACTCCAAACTGTGTTCCACCACAATTTCACGTGTTTGCAGACTATAAACTGCTTCATATGTAGCTCAGACATCAATTACTTTCTTCTCCCCCTTTTTTGCATTTTTACATCGATCGATTCTATTTTATTTATATACCGCTGCTATCCACCTGTATTTATGGCAGTTAACATTAGTTAAAAGTCAAAAAGAGCAAGACTATGCTTGACGGTATTCTCTGACAAAAGAATTCTTGGAAACTTCAATGTTTGCATGATAGTTTTTAAATGCTCAGTTCATAAAACTTGCCTCTATATAAATGTTAGATATACTTTTTTTCTCTTAAGGTCAGCATCCCTGCTTCTGTCATTTCCTTTATAATGTTATGTAGATTTGGACACAAGTTATTTTTTATATTCTGTAATGAAAGTCACTAGCAGTTGACTCTACTTGTTTCTCAGGTTTTACAAACTAATGGTTACCGATCTGAACTGCAGAAGCCTAGACAACCACAAGGTGGAACCAAAGAGACTCTTTGCATCTCTTTGTCACCATCTAGTGGTTATGTAAATTTTGGCTGCCTTCAATACTCCTAGTCTAGTAATGAACCCGTACTTGCTGTTGAATAACCTAAAAAAAGTCTCAAACTTGTTAATTTAAATCTAAATTTTAAAGGTAATTTAGTGAAAGCATGTCATCAGACAGATGGAGACTACATAAAGACTTCCCCATTTAGCAATAGCAATAGCACTTAGACTTATATACCACTTTATAGTGCTTTACAGCCCTCTCTAAGCGGTTCACAGAGTCAGCATATTGCCCCCAACAATCTGGGTCCTCATTTTACCCACCTCGGAAGGATGGAAGGCTGAGTCAACCTTGAGCCGGTGAGATTTGAACCGCTGAACTGCAGCTAGCAGTCAGCTGAAGTAGCCTGCAGTACTGCACTCTAACCACTGCGCTACCTCGGCTCTAATTTATTCTTACTTTCTGTATCAGCTCTCCATATCACTGCATTAAATCTTCTTTGTGGTACAGTGTGGCTGGGTGCAGGGAAAGAACACACGGACCGGTTTTTATTGTAGAGTTTTGTAAAATGGCTTTGATAAAATTGTGTGTTGAAGCTTCATTGTTCCTCTCCTGTTATCTTGAATTTACAGAAAAGAATCTCCTTTATGGCCGCCCAGCGGTTCTTTTTCGTACAAAGTACAGTCTCTTGCATCATCATGACTTTGAAAGTGGCTACAGTGAAACATTCCAGGTGCCTCTCTGGACATCTTACACTATTTCAAAACAGGTCAGTAAGGTTGCCTGTGCTCTGTTTCAGTAGCAGGGGTGGGAAGAGGAAATGTTGTTAGCATCTTCAGCTTATCCAGCCTCTGTTCAGCACAGTCACCTTTCAATGTATGTAGTTTGCAGCTACTGTATATACATTTGAGGAATACGGAAGAGGGTTGAATGAACCAGTGTTAAGATGGTAGACTAGGATTGGGGAGACCCTGGTCCAAGTCCATCTTGAGTCACAAAAGCTCACGAGGTCGCTTGGAACCAACCAGTCTGCTTCACAAGGGGATTGTTTTTGAGAAAAATGGAAGGAGGGCGTGCTAGTTATTTTCCCTATAACTCCTGGAAAGTAAAGGTAATATATATATATATCCAGATGCCCTAAGCTCTATGGTCTCCCCAAAATACACAAAGAAGGAACCCCACTTAGACCCATAGTCAGCTCCATAGGCTCACCCCTACAAAACCTAGCCAAATTTCTCGCCAAACAACTACAGCCCTATGCTGAATCCATTAGCTCGCACGTAAAAAACTCATTCCAATTCAGGGAGGTAATATATATATATATCCAGATGCCCTAAGCTCTATGGTCTCCCCAAAATACACAAAGAAGGAACCCCACTTAGACCCATAGTCAGCTCCATAGGCTCACCCCTACAAAACCTAGCCAAATTTCTCGCCAAACAACTACAGCCCTATGCTGAATCCATTAGCTCGCACGTAAAAAACTCATTCCAATTCATAGAGATCATAAAGAAACAAAACTTACAGCCCAGCGACCTACTCGTGAGCTTTGATATCATATCTCTCTTCACCCAAGTACCAATCAAAGAAGCCTTGACAGCCATCCAAAACAA
>QLTV01001145.1:2457328-2472932 GCA_003457575.1 Thermophis baileyi
ATACTGCAAAATCCCCATTCCCTCCCCACTCTGGGGCCAGCCAGAGGTGGTATTTGCTGGTTCTCCGAATTACTTAAAATTTCCGCTACTGGTTCTCCAGAACCTGTCAGAACCTCTGAATTTCACGGAAGGAAGGAAGGAAGGAAGGAAGGAAGGAAGGAAGGAAGGAAGGAAGGAAGGAAGGAAGGAAGGAAGGAAGGAAGGAAGGAAGGAAGGGGAAGGGAAGGGAAGGACGGAAGGAAGGAAGGAAGGAAGGAAGGAAGGAAGGAAGGAAGGAAGGAAGGATTATAATGAGAGTGAGAGAGGGTCTCAGGGAAGTCTTGCCTTAGCACTTGGCCACCACAGGAGGCCCCCGACATGAGTCCCATGTCACGCCCACCATGCCCATGCCCACCCCTGGCTACGCCCCCCTCGGCCCTCCGACCCTGATGCGGCCCTTAATGAAATCGAGTTTGACACCCCTGCAGTATATAATACAAGTATACAATATGAACACCAAAAAAACAGGCATTGCTTCATACATATACCTGTCTGTCTTCTTCTTTTGATGCAGGCAGAGACGTCTGGTGTCCCAGACCAGGTGATCAGTTGTGTAAGACCTGATTTGCGTATTTCTCCAAGCAACAGTCAGACTTGTACCGCATACAGAGTGGATAGACAAATGTCTTACGGATTCCTGTTTCCTCCTCGTAAGCTGATGTGGGACACCTGTCCATTTTTATATTCCTGGGGGTTGGCATAAAAATCAAGATAAAGAGAAATATCAAATCGGGAGCCAAGCAGCAAGCTCGGACGACAAACTTCTGCCTAAATCTACAACCCGAGCTATGAATATTCTCTACAATTTCTAAAAATCAAGCTGCCAATGCAAAATAGACATTGAACACAAAGAGAATGTGTTTCTTTTGGTTGCATTGTTTTTGAGACTTAGGGAGGGATTCTGCCAATTCTATGTTTACTTGGGGCAAGGAGGCAGGGAGTGGCTTCAGCAGAGATGGTTTCTTCACATGCTGAAACCTCTAACCAAAGACGATAAGGGGACTGGAGGCTAAACCATTATGATGAACGATTGAGGGAATTAAGTATGTCTAGTCTAGCAAAGAGAAGGACCAGAAGTGATAGGATAGCAGTCTTCTAATACTTGAGGGGCTGTCCCAGAGAACTGGGGGTCAGCCTACCGGTATTCTCCAAAGCACCAGAAGGCAGGACAAGAAGTAATGGGTGGAAGATCATTAAAGAGAGATCCAACCTAGAATTAAGGAGAAATGTCCTGATAGTGAGAATAATTAAGCCAGAAGTTGTGGGTGCTCCATCACTGGAGGTTTTCAGGAAGAGACTGCTCAGCCATTTCTCCAGAATGGTATAAGGTCTCCTGCTTGAGCAGGGCATTGGACTAGAAGACCTCCAAGCCCTCTTCCAACCCAATTATTCGATGTTCTTCTAAGAATATGATCTCCACCAGTTCTTGGTTACTATCTAGAACTAGTCTTTACATGAACCCTGAAGTTTACCAGTATAATTAATTCTGGCATGCCATAAAAACATCTTAATTTTTTTTTTAATTTTCAGAACTCAGTTCCTCGGTAGAAACAAAATATGATGCTTTCCTGATAACAAATGTCATTCCTATGTATCCTGCTTTCAAAAGTAGGTACACGATTTTTGAATCTTTGAGGTAGAAGGGTGTACAAATGTTGGTGAATAAATAAAAATAGTTTTAAATTTTGCTTTGGAGAAGCCAAGTACTTGCTTTACACCTTGATGAGAGTTGAATTAGATTATTTTCAAACAACAATGGAATCACAGAACTGGGTAGCCAGCCAAACGGATATTTCTATTAGAATATTTTAAACGGCTGGATGGGGAGTTTTTTTTTTAGCTTGGTCAGAAACATAGAATATTCTAGAAGCTTTGGTTTCAAGCTCTTTAGGGGTTTAAAAGTCATGATCAGCATTTTGAATTGAAGACATGGGCAAAGGGCAGCTGGAATAACAGTGCCATTTGATGTGCTTGTCTTTTAAAGTTAGTTAAAATATAGATACCCTACTTGGAATCATACAGAGCTTCTGAAGAACAGCCCCATGTAGAACAGCTTCCAGTAATCTAAGCCAAGAGATGAGAGGTAGTTTGGTGTAGTGGTTAAGGTATCAGGCCAGAAACTGGAAATTTTGAATTCTAGTCTTAGGTACAAAGCCAACCGGGTGAATTTGGGCCAGTCGGTTCCTCTCAGCCCTAAGAAGGAGGCAATGGCAAACCACTTCCAAAGAAATTTGCCCAGAAAACTGCAAGAGCCATGGTTCGAATGCAGTACTGCAGGCTATTTCTACTGACTGCCAGCTACCAGCAGTTCGGCAGTTCAATTCTCAATGGCTCAAGTTTGACTCAGCCTTCCATCCTTCTGAGGTCGGTAAAATGAGGACCCAGATTGTTGGGGGCAAGATGCTGACTCTGTAAACCGCTTAGAGAGGGTTGTAAAGCATTGTGAAGTGGTATATAAGTCTAAGTGCTATTGCTATTTGTCCAGACAGTCCTCTGAAAATTAGCTAGTTGTTCTTGGTGCTAAGGCCCCAGGCTAGAAAGCAGGAGATTGTGAGTTCAAGTCCCGCCTTAGCCATGAAAGCCAGCTTACAGGGTTGTTGTTGGGAGGAAAATAGGAGGAGGAAGGAGTATTGTGTGTGTCAACCACCTTGAGTTATTTGTAAAAATAATAAAGGCAAAATATAATAAATAAATGCGTAGGACACATTGGAGGGGGGGGAAACCCCTCAAGAGATAATAAGGGCCCAGAGTCACTCTGGAAAATCACGGCGCTCCAGAAACGGTCACAGCTGGGTGCCTGTTGCTTGTAGCCGGTCTTCAGTAACAAATTGAATGCCTTCAATTATACTTGCTCTAAATCTGTTGCTCCCGTCTGGGAGGAAGTTTCGAAGTGTCTATAGCAGAACTACTAGATTCTGCAACAGCTTTGTTCCTTATGCCATCCGTCTTGTAAACTCACAGGTTTCTTTTCTTTTAATCAGGTATATGTATACATTCGAACTAGACTGTGATGTTTCTCTGTGTCATATATGTGTGTGTATGAGGGTATATGCATAATGGTTATCTTTTGAGAGCTGAATGCAACTCTCAAAATTTTATTTTAATGTATGCTGATCAGTGTACATTTAAAGTGACAATAAAATCTTCTCTTCTCTTCTCTTCTCTTCTCTTCTCTTCTCTTCTCTTCTCTTCTCTTCTCTTCTCTTCTCTTCTCTTCTCTTCTCTTCTCTTCTCTTCTCTTCTCCTCCTCTCCTCTCCTCTTCCCTATTATTCTATTCTATTCTATTCTATTCTATTCTATTCTATTCTATTCTATTCTATTCTATTCTATTCTATTCTATTCTATTCTATTCTATTCTATTCTATTCTATTCTATTCTCATTGTGAATTCCTTAAAATATAAGGAGAATGAAAGGCATCATCTACCTAACTTAAACGACTGAAAGTACAATCACAAAGAGATGCCAGTAACATCATTGTTAGTATAGGTAATGCCATAAGGAAAACAATACTGGTCCAGCTCATCTTCTTTTGTAAGGAGAAGAACAATGTGATATTTGTCTAGTCTGCACAGCAGTGCCAGCCACTGAAGGGTTCTTAGTTCTTTTGTTCATGCTCCTCTGTTTGTTGGGAGTAAATCCCTGTCTTTAATATTAGGCCTAATTTCGAATACATAGCTAATATTCTGTGGTACTGATCGTCAGTTAAAATATTCATTTTTCCATCTTAGAATCCTACTAACATTCAGTTTAGATAACCTTGCTCTCTTCCCATCTTTCCTTCTTTTTCTTTGTCTTTCCTCTTTCCCTTTCCTGTCCCTTCTTGGATGCTCAAATGCAAAAGGGGAAACATTTCTCCTTTTGTTTTGTTTTGTTTTGCTTTTAGTTTGTTTTGCTAGCCCTCTGCCAGTGAAAACTGAGCCCGTTTTCGGCCTAGACAGCCTCCTGCAGCCCTCTGCCAGCTGCGTTTTCGGCCTGGACGGCCTCCTGCAGCCCTCTGCCAGCATAAACGGAGCCCGCCCCCCCCCCCGGGCTCCATTTTCACTGGCAGAGGGCTGCAGGACGGCGTCCAGGCCAAAAACGCAGCTGGCAGAGGGCTGCGTGCGGCCCTCCCAAGCTCCATTTTCACTGGCAGAGGCACCGCGGGCTGGTCCTTCGCCGTTTCCAGGCTGCTCTGCAGGCCAGAATTAGGCACCCCGCAGGCCAGATCCAGCCTGCGGGCTTTGAGTTTGACACCCCTGGCTTAGAAGGTGGGTGCCCAAAGGATTAAATAAATGGCCCAATTCTTACAAGATTTTGACCATTTTACTTTTACATGGCTCCTTTGGTGTTCTGTGGATGTGTCCTGGTTATTGCGCACCTAGGAATGAATTGATGTTTTTACAACAGCTTGTGCTCGCATACCGAGACAACATTTGTGCTAACTGAGCATGCTCTGCAAATTTTCATATTTCCCTAAATCTACAGTTTATAGATAGTCTTTGGATTTTATGACTAGTTGTTTAGTGGCCATTCAAAGTTACAACAGATTCCCCCCCGAAAGATATCATGACCCAGTTCCAAAATTCTGACAGCCATCATCACCCATGTGACCACATGACTGTATTTTGGACTCTAAGCAACTGGCCCTGCACTTATAACCATTTGCAGCATCCTGCGGTTACATAATCATGATTTATGAAGTTTTTGCCCAAAAAACCCCCGGTCTTTACTTGTGGGTTTTGGCCCCCCAAAAAATGCCCCATAGCAAACAATGGATGCACTTAATGACTGATGTTCGCTTAACGACTGCTGCAAAAAAGGTCATAAAATTGGGTCAGTTATGTGATGACCCGGTTTACGACTGTTACAACTATAATGGGCAAGCTCCACTACGGTCGTAAGTTAAGGACTGCCAGTAAAGTCCCGTGATGAGTTGCTTTACAAATACACCAATTTACAGTAAAAACTCTGGTCCCAAACTGCACTCATGAATCGAGGATTATCTGTAACAGAGTTTGTCCTTCATTCTATCCCAAAGGTGCTTTTCAAAAGGCAGCTGGACTTCCTCGGGTTTTTTTCCTTGAAAACGTTCGCTTCTCATCTAAGAAGCTTCTTCTCAAGAAGAATTGAAGAAGCTTCTTGGATGAGAAGGGAACGTTTTCAACGAAAAAACCAAGGAAGTCCAGCTGCCTTTTGAAAAAGGGCAACTGTGACCTTGAGAATCTCCATAGACATTCAGTCCTTCATTCTATCTTTAACAGAAACTGGAGTCCTCGTTTTAATTCTAGCTACTTGATGGACTTTAGCTTATGTCCATCCTGTAAGTGCAGACATGAATGACATGCTCTGGGTCCCATTGATTAAACAACGTCATCTGATAGGACTCGGGAAATGGACCTTCCTCTGTCCAAGTGTCTGACCTCTGGGAAAGCATCCCACCCCCCCTGCAGAGATCCTATGATCCCTACCCTGGGCTCATTGAAATGGTCTTGAAGGCATGGTGGTCTTGCTAGGTGGTTGGCAGGCCTTTTTATGGACTATGTATATTAGCATGAATGTTTTATTGGCCTTCCAGATGTTCTTTTTGGTTTTTCTTCCACAATGTTTTTATTGGTGTAAACTGCCTGGCATTGTTATGGAGTTATGGTGTGTGGGGGCATGGGTGGGTTTATAAATGTAATAAAATAAAAGCGTGGGCTTATTACTAGTATTTCTATGTCCTTCTGCAGAACATCTCTGAGTGGCAATGTAAGGACTTTACGCAGAGAATAGTGCTTTTTTGTTGTGATTTAATGCTTTCTCTGATGGTTTTTAGGATAATCTTGCCTGCTTTTTTTTGTTTTTGTACATCTACAGAGGTGTGGAATTATTTCCAGAGGATTTTGGTGAAGAGATACGCCATTGAACGGAACGGAGTCAACGTGATTAGCGGACCAATCTTTGACTATGACTTTGATGGTTTGCATGATACCCCAGACAAAATCAAACTGTAAGGATCCACTACTATTAAACAAGCATACATAAAATAAAAATGAACAATCACTAAAGAGAAAGGAAAATAAGTATATAAACAATAGCAAACAGAGAAGGACAAGAAGCGATGGATACAAACTAATCAAGGAGAGAAGCAACCTAGAACTCAGGAAAATTTCAAATGTCTTTGAATATTAGTAGCTCGGGTTGGTAGTTATATTGTTAGTTTGAGCTCCGAGCTTGGCGATTTGGTTGCAAATCCATAGCGCACTGAAGATGTCTCCTCAAATGGGGATGAAACGTTTGCAATCAAATTGCCAAGCTCGGAGCTCAAACCAACAACATAACTAGAACAATTAATCAGTGGAACGGCTTGCCTTCAGAAATTGTGGCTGAGCCAACACTGGAAGTTGCTAAGAAGAGATTGGACAGCCATTTGTCTGAAATGGTATAGGGTTTTCTGCCTGAGCAGGCGGTTGGGCTAGAAGACCTCCAAGGTCCCTTCCAACTCTATTATTCTGTTAGAAAGAGAGAAATAAAGCAAAGAACCTGTAATTAGAACTATATCCCAAGTTCACCTGATCGTTATTCATATATTTATTAAGAAAATTTATATAGCCATCCAACTCACACTTGGGTGATTTTGGGTGGCTTACAAAATTTTTAAAAAATCCACCATATAGCAATCATTAAAAACTCCCACCTCGCTTCCCATGGCAGCAACAACGCAATCAAATCAGACATTTTGTAAATTTAGAGAGGAAAACATAATTTTCAAAGTTCACCCAGCCTGTTCAAGATTTATTTTTTCGAAAGGGAAAAATAATGTGACATTTTCTGATTAAGAGTACATACACTTTTCTCAAAATTGGCTAAATCAGGCATGTCTGAAATCCAGTCTTTTATATCTGGAATTATTGGCATTGGAAACAAGTTTTAACACAACCCAGATCACTCATCTATCTGGCCCAACCTTGTCAGTACTAACTGGCAACTCCTCTCCATGAATTATAATCCATGCTACAGAAGGTTTGGCTAGGAGACTGCAATTTTTTTGTATCTGTTCCTAAACCCTGTGATTTATCCAGCAACTTTATTTGGCTAAATTCCCTCAAACTAAGCCTTTTGGTGGGGTGGATAAATGAATCCAAAATCACTCTGCTGGATTTACCTGCAGCTATAGAAAGGATATTGAAGTATTTTCTTACAATAGTTGGCTGTTAATATTTTACTTTTTTCTCCTTGTAAAAATTTTAAAAAAACCCACCTTTATAGAGATTGAAGAGTAATTCATGCAGTGATGGGGCTATTTTGTCCCTCTGGTTATGATCTGCTAGGTAAGGATTTCTTTTGTCCAAAAGACAGTTGAAATAAGTTGCTTCTCTCCTTGATTAGTTTCCACCCGAAACAAGAAGCAATGGGTGGAAACTAATCAAGGAGAGAAGCAACTTAGAACTAAGGAGAAATTTCCTGACAGAACAATTAATCAGTGGAACAGCTTGCCTCCGGAAGTTGTGAATGCTCCAACACTGGAAGTTTTTAAGAAGAGATTAGATAACCATTTGTCTGAAGTGGTGTAGGGTTTCCTGCCTGAGAAGGGGGTTGGACTAGAAGACCTCCAAGGTCCCTTCCAACTCTGTTATTCTGTTCTAATTTCAGGGGTGTCCAAACTTGACTATTTTAAAACTTGTGGACTTCGACTCCCAGAATTCCCCAGGCAGCAATGCATTGCTACCTGGGGAATTCTGAGAGTCGAAGTCCATAAGTCTTAAAGTTGCTAAGTTTGGACACTCCTGATTGATTTAAAACTAAAAAAATCAGTGGTAGATCATTTTCTCAGAACCTGTGCTGCCTTATCTCCCTTAAGACACATTTGTAAAAAGATGAAAAATCTTTATCTTCTAGGTATGTAGAAGGAAGTTCGATCCCGGTTCCAACTCACTACTACAGCATCATCACAAGTTGTTTAGACTTCACTCAGCCTGCTGACAAGTGTGACGGACCTCTTTCAGTTTTGGCATATATTTTCCCCCATAGACCTGACAATGATGAAAGCTGCAATGTAAGTTCCAACTTATTCCCGTTGACTTGTGCTTGGCACCAAAGTGCCAACATCTGACCCAATGTCTTCAGAAAGTTTTTTGAACCATGTGAAACAGTTGCAGAATTAAAACCAGTCCCAAAGGTAATGGAACAGACCAAGGAGGCAGGATATCAAGGTGGCTACATAAGAGAACCTATTCAAAAGGATTGGTTGATGCTCTCCTGACTTTTTTGACAGCCCACTGATGCCCAAATCTGGCCTTAGGTTCTGCCTCAGTAAACACTCTCCAAGTATAGGAAGATCAGAAGAACCCTATCTAACAAAATGAAATTCAGTGGTGGGAAAAATAAGGCTATACAGCAGGGGTGGGTTGTGGATCCTGTTGCTGCCGGTTCGCTGAGGGTTGCGCCACGGGCTCACGGGCGTGTGCAGCAATCAAAAAATAGCTTCTGCGCATGCGCAGAAGCAAAATTCAAGATGGCGGCACCCACGGAGAGTGGCGAAAGAACCGGTTCCGTGACATCATCACCAGATTACTAACGGTTCTAAAGACCCGGTTAGAACCGGTAGGAACCCACCTCTGCTATATAGTGAAACAAGAAAAACCAAATGCACAGGTACAGAATAGGTGGTACCTTGCTCAGTAGTGGTGACTGTGAGAGGGATCTTGGAGTCCTAGTGGAAAATCACTTAAATATGAGACAGCAGTGTGCAGCAGCTGCTAAAAAAGCCAACACAGTTCTAGGCTGCATAAACAGAGGGATAGAATCAAGATCACGGGAAGTGTTAGTACCACTTTATAATGCCTTGGTAAGGCCACACTTGGAATACTGCATCCAGTTTTGGTTGCCACAATATAAAAAAGATGTTGAGACTCTAGAAAGAGTGCAGAGAAGAGCAACAAAGATGATTAGGGGACTGGAAGCTTAAACATACGAAGAATGGTTGCAGAATTGGGCATTGCCTTGCATAACAATGGAATGGTCTCAATTGTGGTTGTAAATCAAGAATTACCTGTAATTAGTAAACCAGTGACTATTGATAAGTATAAAATATAATGTAGATTTTTTTTCTTTTTTCTTTATTAGTATGTATTTTTAGACTGTTTGGGGGTTGTCTCTTTTTAATTTTTTTTAATTTTTTCAAACTTTTTTTAAAGTTTAAACATACTATTGGTTCATTGTGTCCATTAAGAATATTATTATTATTTTTTTAAAAAGGTTCTTTTTTTCCCCCCCTTCCAGAATTCTTCTGAAGATGAATCCCGGTGGGTCGAAGAGCTCTTGAAAATGCACACAGCGAGAGTACGGGATATCGAACAACTTACCGGCTTAGACTTCTATCGGAAGACCAGTCGAAGCTACTCAGAAATCCTTTCTTTAAAAACATACCTGCATACATTTGAAAGTGAAATTTAACTTTCTCTTAAAATTCAGCCCACCCAGCCTCTCATGAAGTGCTGTATATTTTTATATTATATTTATTAATTTGAAACAGGACATTAAAATTATTAGTGTATTTTTAATCTTGCAACAAATCTTAAAAATATTAAATCGGTGTCTGTTGTGTTTTGAATCTTTAATGTAAAACATATGTTTTTGGTCTTTTTTTTTATTTTATTTAAGAGCTCCTGATGTGCCGCTTCTTAAGAGAGTCTCTTGGTTTAAAGCTTCTTAAAATGGTACAGAAGAATCACTTACTTAGGTTGAGGAAATGTAACTTTTATTGCATTCCCTTGTGCCATGCTTTTTTTTTTTTAGTCCTGTATTGTGTATTATACATGTAAAATGACAATGATTGTTAACTATGTGATAGACATATTTAAGCTTCATAGAGAATAGAAACTTAAATATAATAAAACCACACATTTAGGTTTTTTTTTATTTGGTGTTCCTTTTGCAATGGCAAACTATTTTCCCCCTTGTTTTCAGGTTGATCCTTCATACACAAGCATGGTATAATTTACTGAATGACCCTCAAATTATACTGATTTTTAAACCTAGGAGGCTGAATATAGGTAGTCACCAACTTACAACCGTAATTGAACCTGGAATTACAGTTGTAAGTCATATTGGTTGTTAAGCGAGTCACCACATGATCATGATCAATTTTATGACTTTTTTTTTGCGGTGGTCATTAAAAGAACCCATTATACCCAACAGGTGGTTTTTTTTTTTTTTTTTTTTTTTTTTTTTTTTTTTTTTCTTTTTATGGTTAACTTCAAGAAATTCACACAATTATATTTATTTTTTTTATTTTTTTTTTTTTTTTGTTGTCTTTTTAAGTCACTTTTTACCTCAATTTGTTTTTTTTTTTTTTTTTTTTTTTTTTTTTTGCTGGAACTGGGAAGTAAATGCTGGTTTCTAGCAAGAAACGGGAAAAATTGCCGTCACGTAACCAGAGGGGCCTGCAAAATGCAGACAGATTGTCAAGGGCAGGGGTCTCCAACCTTGGCAACTTTACGACTTGTGGACTTGAACTCAAGTCCACGACTTGTGGACTTGAACTCCCAGAATGTGGACTTCAATTCTGGGAGTTGAAGTCCACAAGTCGTGAAGTTGCCAAGGTTGGAGACCCCTGGTCAAGGGCAGAAAAAAATGTAATCACGTGACGGGAGGCAGCCATTGTAACTTCAAAACCATGTTCTAAGTAGCTCTGGAGATATCCATTTCAACTTCAAAAGATTTCAAGTTGAATACTACTAGTATTTATATGAAGAAGTGCTCTTTTTGACAGCTTCTGACACACACACCCCCCATTCTTGTCGGGAGCATCATTTCTTTAAGGTGATTCTGGACCAAAAGATGATATCACTGTTGCCCGGGGAACGCCTGTGAGGGCTCCTTAACTTCTGATTTTGCTACGTGGAATGGGTGGAGCCTAAGGATGAAAAAGGCAGAGCTACAAGGCCTCAATCCTTTGGAATGTTGCTGTCGCTCAGAAAAGCAATTTTTTTTCTAGCCATTTTTTCCTAATCTAGTGGGATTTGGCCTGTTTTGCATCATTCTGCCAATTGTGGTCCTTGGCACCACCAACCCCTCCCCCCTGACTTTTAAATAAACCCCATGTTTCCAGATGTTTACTCGCCCCTGTTTTGTCGCATTGCCTGAACTAAGCCTTGGATAGGCATGGTGAATTAGAGCAATTCAAGAATGCTCCCTCACGTGCAATGCTGCACCTGGAGGTTTTTATTAAAAAGTCTTAACATTTCCAAAGAACTTTGGCAACCTGAAGTTGTATGAACATTTATTTCCTAAAACAGGAATTTCAAGGAAGAGCCTAGCAAAATGTTGCAGTTGAGTTCCTAAGAGGGAAACTGCAAGAATCTAGCAATAGCAATAGCACTTAGACTTATATACCGCTTTACAGTGCTTTACAGCCCTCTCTAAGCAGTTTACAGAGTCAGCATCTTGCCCCCAACAATCTGGGTCCTCATTTTACCGACCTCGGAAGGATGGAAGGCTGAGTCAACCTTGAGCCTGGTGAGATTTGAACTGCCAAATTGCAGGCAGTCAGCAGAAATAGCCTGCAGTACTGCACTCTAACCATTGCACCATCGTGTCTAACCCATCTAAGGATTCTGCAGAAATGACTTTCTGGGCAAAATAGCAGAGTCGTCCTGAAAACTTTCCTGCTGAAGACTCGGACTGATTTTTAAAAAAATATATATTTTAATAGGATACTTCTAAGCCAAAGATCTGTGGTGAGCCTTTGCCTTAGGTTGCTCCTCAAACTTCTTTTTTGTGTGAGAAATGTGCTGCCCATCTTAGTTCCAGATGAAGATTAATGGCAAATTCACTCTTCTTTCTTAGTCTTTATTCCCCAACAGACATGCAAATCTTTGACCCCACTTGGTCCATGTTTTTGGATACCATTAAATGTCCTTCAGTTTGTTTTGGCTGAAATGTATTTTTATGCAAAATTAAGTTGCTTTTGGTGGATTATTTCCTAAACTGATTGGTATCTTGACTGCCCAATTGTGAGAATGATTGATTTTGTAAGATGTCTGTGTTCCAATTGCTGTTCATTATGGGTGACTTCAAACAGCATATTTAACACAGGACAATTCATGGCTAATAATTGCCTTCACACAACATGCCGGGTCTTTTTTGTGAAGTAGCTTGTTGTGTGAATTCAATCCATTTACTTGGATAGTTAGTTGGGGGATCAGTGTATTATGCAGAGCCAGAAAATGGGTTAATTCGCTAAGAAAATTAAGGGCACTGTGTAAATATATTCTCCTGAGTTAGTGCTGGACTTAGTTAAAAAAAACATTAATTCAATATTTAACATATTAAAAAAGGATTCAACATCCAGCACAAATACAAACGCTTTCTAATCTAGCTGTGTGTGTATTAATGCAGAATTTTCCATAAATGTGTCAGCAGCTTAAGCTATCCCATGCCAGTTCTAAAAAACCCTGTGAGTTTTTTTTTTAAAGGGAAAAGTTTTAATTAGCATTTGCATTTGTCAGACTAAGTAGTGTTGACTAATGAATAAATAATAAAATTGTTTATTTTTGCTTTATCTTTAAGAACTAAGGCATCATGGCTGTTTTTCCACTTTTCTTCACAACAGCCAGTTGGGTTGTCAGAGGGTACAACTAGTCTAAAATCACCTAGTCTATATCTGTGGCTGAGAGTGGATTTGAATCAAGATTTACTTTACTTTTCTACTTACCCAGTCCTGCTACATTTACACTGGCCCTTTCCACTTACCCAAATATTCCATGGTAATTCCTGATGGGGTGGGAGTCAGAATATAAAACGAAAGCAAACTCCACTTCCTTCTAGCACTGATGATGTTACCTAGTTGGGTAATGAAACATCTCCAAGCAAACAACCAAGCTCAGAGAACATCAGATCCTACAGTTCAACCCTGAGCTACAGATATTCTCTTCTATTCTCACTATGCTACCCATCCTCCCCAATTTTTGACCACCCATAACAAGCACCAGTTGTAGTTTGCCCCATCTTCAAGGACAGTCCCACATCTTTAATGCACTTCAATAGTCTAGTGTGCAGGTCCTAAAGGCGTGAATAAAATATATTTATTTAGACAACTTCTACATCCACTGAAATCTCTTATCTTTGCCAAGCCTCTTTCCTAAAGTCTAAACCTAAACCTTAGCGTATGAAATTTAGAGTTGTAGAATTACAACTTTATTTCTTAGGAAAAGTTATAATAGTCCCAACAATGGCTTTTTAAGAACAGATGGTTCCTGCTCCTACAGGCAGCATGGCCTGTCCCTAATGAGGGACGTCTGCAGTTATATTATCAGCTTCTTCTATTATTTTATAGGTTGTTAGTGTGAATATTCTCAATCCCTGAGAAGTTCCAGTGGACTCTCTAAGGTTTATTAAAGGAGATGACTTGGCTGGCCACTGTTCCAGAGAGGGTAATTCTCACAAACAGGACTGAAAAGTGCTCACGGGTGCCAGCAGCAGCTATGCTCCACTTTGAAGACTAGCACAGATTCCCGTTTTCAAAGCCCGTCTGTCTCTTCATGGTCTTGGCACGGCCTCCAGTCGCTTGCTCACCCACTACCCTGTCTAAGCCTTGCTCTAAAAATAATGCTGATGGATTTTCCAGAAGCAGCCTTGCCTAGGTCTGAAAACAGCTTTTGATCTTCAGAAGTTAAATCTCCGGCTTTCCCTTGGCGGAACAGACATCAATTATGTGCCTTTTGTACACGGGCCATCTGGAAAAATAATGGTACGTGGCTGCAGTTTGGCTCAGCTGGCTGGACAATGGCTGGCTGCTGCTTCTTCTTCTTCTTCACCTAACTGTTCACAGGTGGTCGGTTGGATTTATTAATTGATCGTTCAGAAGAAGCTGAAGGCAGCGGGAAGGGAGGGAAGAAGTTGTACACTGGGATTTAAGATGAAAGAGCTGCTGGGAGGGAGACTTCTGCAAAATTAGATTGCTGTTTCCATTTAAAGACAAAAGAGATAGCGAGGCCAGTTCTGGAGCAATTAATCTTCTTGAAACAGTCAGATGGGTAGTTCCTTCCAATTTCTGCTGCATGAGTTTTCGGATACCAGGTTCCATATTTCATGGAATATATGGGACGTTTGCCAATTAATCACAAGATGGGTTTTTTTTTTCCTTGTCTCAACGTAGGAGAGAAGTTCACAAGCTGAAATCCTGTATCTCCTGGGTGCAATGCCCAGGGAACTGCAAAATTTGCTATCGAATTGTAATTTTTAATAGGAGAGAATCTGAGCTTTATGACAGAGCCATGCTTTGCAAATGATCTGGAAGAAGGGCTGTGGGATGCTCATGAGCACCACATCTTACTGTTGCTCATTAAAGCAGCCCAATCTTCTGTCTATAAAAAGACATTGCTGCCTTAAGAACTCCACCCATTAAAGTTACTGTGACACTTAAAGCTGCTACTTCCTTGCTAAGGGTTACCATCGTAGCTGGGCAGATTCGTGTTTAAGATTGTTGTCTACTTTTCTCCCCCGTTCCCCTGGAGACTCACAGTGTCACTATTGTAGTTGTCAGGGTTTAATTTAGACTAGGAAAGTAGTAAAGGAAGGGCATCTTTCCCGCTGCATTATTGTTTCATTTGGATCTAAAACCTTCTGAGATGCACTCAAGAGAGAAAACAAGGGAGCACAGGTAGTCCTTGACTTACGAATGGTCGCTTAGTGACTGTTCAAAGTTATGATGTAGCTACCTCTCCATGGGTACTTAGGACCCAGTTCTGAAGTTTCAATGCCCCCCCTCTGCAGTCACCTGACCACATTTCAGGTACTCAGCAAGCCACCTGCATTGATGGCCATTTGCAGGATCCTGCGGTCATCTAACTGCGTTTCAATATATATATAACCAGTATTTGCTTCCAGTTTTTGGCAAAAAACAACAACACCATGGCAACGATTGGTTTGCTTAACCACCATCACAAAAAGGGTCACGAAATCAGGTTGATTGTGTAGGTGACCTGTTTTATGACTGTCGCGATTTATGACCATAATGGGCAGGCTCCATTACTCTTGTAAGTCATTTACAGAATGTAATACCTACATTCTGTAATTCTCTATGAAGTCTTCCCACTCACTGAAGCTGAGCAGCATACTTTGCCACTATTTCTAGGCAAAAGTGTCCACTTAGATCATGGGTCCTCAAACTACGGTCCGCGGGCCGCATGCGGCCCACCGAAGCCATTAATCCAGCCCACGCAGGACCACGAGGCTGCCCCCACCCACATCACCCCACCCACTCTTCGGCCGAGTGCAGGACTTACCTTCATGAACCCCGCGGGCTGGAACTGAAAGGTAAGGCCAACAATTTTGGCCTGCAGAGACGTTCTGGAGGCGGGGGAAGTGAAAAACGGGGTGCACAGACACCCCAGGAGGCCAAAAAATTGGCAAAAATGGCCCATTTTTGGCCAAAAAATGGGCCGTTTTTGCCTGTTTTTGGCATGCAGAATGCTGCTGGAGGTGGGGGAGGTGAAAAACGGGGTGCACAGACGCCCCAGGAGGCCAAAAAACAGGCAAAAACAGCCCATTTTGGGCCCAAAAATGGGCTATTATTGCTTGTTTTTGGCCTGTTTGGCCTG
>QLTV01001145.1:2483510-2494887 GCA_003457575.1 Thermophis baileyi
CCCAACTCCTCTGCCATAAAAGGGAATAAATGTCCATTAGCACCCCAAATGTCTCTTCCTTTCTTAGAGAAAACTTTCCCAGAATAACCTTATAGTACACTGGGAAGTCTGACGCAGAAAGTTTGACATAGCTCAAAATCTTTGAAATATCCTTGGAGGCAGACCCCAGCTCATTATTTGTTAAAGAAACATGGAAAGTTGGGATAGAGATGGAATCAACTCTTTAAACTGAGGGTTGAAAGATGGCCATGTTATTCTATGGTATGTGCTTCCAGTAGTACATTTACTGCTACTTCAGAGTTAATTAATTCAGAATAGAGCTGGAAGGGACCTTCAAGTTCTTCTAGTCCAATCCCCTGCTCAAGCAGGAGATCCTATGCCATTTCAGACAAGTGGTTGTTCAGTCTCTTAAAAAGCCTCAAGTGATGAAGAAGCACCCACAATTTCTGAAGGCATTTCTGAACAATTCCACTGGTGAATTGTTCTCAGTTAGGAAGTTTCTCCTTAATTCCAGGTTGCTTTTCTCCTAATGTCAAGAACTACAAAGGTCTTCCATCTAAGACACTGCCTAGATGGCCTTATTTTGGCCATCCAGTAGCACTACAAGCTACTATTTGGACCCAGCTGTTACTATGGTACTGATGGTAGCACCTACATAAAGCCATATAGGCTAGCTCCCAAAGACATCTGTCACAAGCATAGATTTTCATCAGTCTATTTTGTACTGGGCTCCCCTTAAGTGAATCTTGCTCAGCTTGTACTTTCTAGTTTTGCTGGGACTACAATTCTCATAATTCCTAGTCAACATGATAATCAGGAAATCCCAGGAACTACATCCAACCACATATCAGTTTGCTGATATGTTCACTGCAGCATCAGGTTCCATATTGCACTCACAGTATACAGTATATGAGTTCTGACTAAAGGAATGTCCACATTGAATCAGTTTTGTGAGTAGAATTATAGAATTAACAAATGGCTTGAGAGATCATAGACCCATGATGGCGAATCTATGGCACGCATGCCACAGGTGTCACGCGGAGCCATATCTGAGGGCACGCGAGGCGTTGCCCTATGTCAGCTCCAGTGCACATGTGCACGCTGGCCAGCTGATTTTCGGGCTTCCGGAGGGTGGGGGAGAGGCCGTTTTTGCCCTCCCCAGGCTTCAGGAAAGCCTCCGGAGCCTGTGGATGGCGAAAAACGGGCCCAACGGGCCTATCGGAAGTTCATTTCCAAACTTCCGGTAGGCCCGTTGGGCCCGTTTTTCGCCATCCACATGCTCCAGAGGCTTTCCTGAAGCCTGGGGAGGGCGAAAGATGGCCCAATGGGCCTACCGGAAGTCTGGACGCTTCGGTGAGGCCTGTGCGCATGCGCGGGGGGGAAGTGCGTGCATGCACAGGGGGGAGGGCATTGCATTATGGGTGTGGGCACGCGCGCGTCCTTTTGGCACCCAAACAAAAAAAGGTTCGCCATCACTGTCATAGACCATCTTTTGAGACATTGGCTAGTCTGAAACAGTCCCATTGCTCTGGTTGCACTTGTGTTCAATGTGTGATGGGAGACTACCAAAAACCTATGTTGTCGCAATGACAACTCCACTTCAGAAGCCACTTCTGAAGATAAATGCACCCTAAATGACCTGCTGGATCAGGTTGAGATTCATCTAATCCACAAGTCTCCAAACTTTGCAACTTTAAGACTTGTGGTCTTCAACTCCCAGAATTGCTCAGCCAGAATTTCTCAGAGTTGAAGTCTACAAGTCTTAAAGTTGCCAAGTTTGGAGATCCCTGATCTAGTCCAGCATGGTATTTCCCACAGTGGCTCAATCTAAGACACCCAGGACACTCACAAACAGGTTGGTAGAAATAACTGAAATAAGGAACTTAATAACCATCTCAACCTTTACCTCCAAGCCAAAGTTCTACATGCTCTTCTCTCCAATACAGATTAGCACCATCACTTGAACGTACTGTAAGCCAGAGGTGGGATTCAGCAGGTTCTGACCAGTTCTGGAGAACCGGTAGCAGAAATTTTGAGTAGTTCGGAGAACCGGTAAATACCACCTCTGACTGGCCCCACCCCCATCTATTCTCTGCCTCCCGAATCCCAGCTGATCAGAAGGAAATGGGGATTTTGCAGTAACCTTCCCCTGGAGTGGGGAGGGAATGGAGATTTTGCAGTATCCTTCCCCTGGAGTGGGGAAGGAATGGGGATTTTGCAGTAACCTTCCCCTGGAGTGGGGAGGGAATGGAGATTTTGCAGTAACCTTCCCCTGGAGTGGGGAGGGAATGGAGATTTTACAGTACCCTTCCCCTGCCACGCCCACCAAGCCACGCCCACAGAACCGGTAGTAAAAATTTTTGAATCCCACCACTGCTGTAAGCCATACCTTATCAGGTGGTGGACTCTTTTCACAGGGGCGCACTTCACATAGCCTCATCTCTTTCACCATCTCACACATTGGGTTCTTGTTGGTGACTCTGGTGGAGGCTCCCATGCCACAGCTGGTGGAACATGCACTCCATTCCGTTGTCTGCTCAATGCAGTTAGAACTGGAGTCAGAACCTTCAGCCCCCAAGGTAGCTTCCTGTCTGAATCCTGAAGGCAAAATTGCCACAATGAACTGCTCAGTTGCCCACAGGTTCTCACACAGTAAAAAGATTAAGGTATTAGCTCCAAACTGGAAAGGATATAGTTGGCTATCAGTGCATGGCTCAATCATGTCCTGCAGGCTACAAAATACTTTATCACCCTGTAATCCCTTTGATTAGGGTGGAGTTGGAGCTCTAAATGGAGCTGAGCGTTTACAGGCCGGATGCCCTTCCTGATGCCTATGCAGAGTTTGCAGCAGATATTTTCTCTTTGCGCCCTAATAGAGAAACATCTGTCGCTGCCTAATATTGAATTCTCAACCTTCCAAGTGGAGGCTACTAAAGATTATAACTTTTGCAAAAAAACAAAACAAAAACCTCCAAACAAATTCAGCCATAAGGGCCACACCAGGAAACATATTATACAGGTCCTGCTGCATATTAATTGCATTATAGTTTCAATTTATTTCTGCATCTAATTTAAGTTGCTGTTGTTTGTAAAGTTCTAGGTAGGATATCTGAAATGCCATCTTCTTTCAGCATGGCCCAGTCCATAACTACTACATACAGGTGCTCCTTGACTTATGACAACAGTTGGGAATAGAACTTCCATCACTAAGCAATGTGGTCATTAAGTGCTCACTGCTGTGACCTTTTTGCCATGGTTGATAAGCAAACCGCGCAGTTGTTAGGCAAACCTAGCTTCCCCCACTGATTTTGTCAGAAGCTCCCATGGAAGTTTGCAAACAGCGATCATGTGGTTCCCGGATGCTACAACTGTCATGATTACATGCTGGTTGCCAGTGCCCAAATTTGAGTGCATGGATGCTGCAACCATTGTAATTGTAAAGACCCGTCATAAGTCACTTTTTCAGTGATGTCGTAACTTCAAACAGTCGCTAAACGAATGGTCATAAGTGGAGGACTACCTAATAATTCACCATCAAAAGACATTAGGTAGATGAAGATGATTAATAAGAATTTACTGCAGAAAATAAACTAAGTAGGGAAATAGAAACATTACATTTAGTTTCCAGCTGTTGTGTTATTCCTCTTCTGAATGTTCATTGATGTAAGGGTTGACAACTAATTTCTCTTTCTCAAGGTATTTATTGTCTTCTTTTTTGTACACCACATTGATTTAATATTTGTTTAGTTTGCTGCCTTGGGTAGCATATGATCAAGAGGAAGTCTATAAATATTTCCATATGAGTAAACTGTAATTTTAAAAAATGATTTTCAAAAAACTATGTATTTTGTAATATAGCAAGGATAACCTTGACTGTGAGGTCCCAAATCTATACTCAAGACAGATTTGTAGTCAATCTAATATAGACACTAAGGTTTGAAGGGCTGCATTTCTCTAATAGGCTAAACTTAATTTTATATAAAGATAGTCCTTGACTTATGACCACAATGGAGCCCAAAATTTCTGTTGCTAAGCGAGACAGTTGCTAAGAAAATTTTGCCTCATTTTACGACCTTTTTTGACACAGTTGTTAAGTGAATCATTGCTATTGTTAAGTTAGTAACACAGTTGTTAAGTGCATCTCGCTTCCCCCTTGTCAGAAGGTCGCAAAAGGGGTTCACATGACCCTGGGACACAGCAACTGTCATAACTATGAGTCAATTGGTAAACGTCTGAATCTTGACCGTATGACCATGGGGATGCTGCAACAGTCATAAGTGTGAAAAACAGTCACTTTTTTCAGTGCCTTTGTAACTTTGAATGGTCACTAAATGAACCGTTGTAAGCTGAGGACTACATGTATAACATTAGCTACTTACAAAATTTCATACCAATTTATAATTAATACCAGCAATTAAAGGAAAAATCAAAAATAATAAAAGCACACATGAAAACATCATGTGAAATATATACAGGACAAAATAAACAATAATCTAACAAAATAAAAGCAGCAATTAAAATTCATAGCAGTATTGTTATTCAATGTTTTGGGAGAATAAAAACAACTTCGTCTTAAGGAAGGCCTTATGTGGTAGCTAGACTGTCCCTGGTCACTGTTTTCTTAGCTAGGAAAATAAATATTTTTAGATTTTAGGGCTATGACTGGACCTCCAAAAATTTGAGCACTGTTTTCAGAGTCCCTTCAAAATCAACCACTAAAGTGCAATTTTTCATGACACAGAAAGAGAAATTTTTGGGCAACAACCACACTGAACGTAACTTTAAAATAATTCTCAATTACATTTCAATCCAATGATTGACACACACCCCCCTTAATTGTTCAACTGTGGCCCAGTGCTTGTCCCTCCATGATCCACAGATTCACTATGTTGGTTTTCAAGTTTCTCCTCACAACCTTAAGAATTAAAAACTTCAAGGCACCAGTTTTCATGTTCCATAAATGTTTTCTGTTCATTTAATGTAGTTGTCAAAAGATGCCCAGTAACCTTAAGATCAGCTTTTCTCAGTGAGGTTCTCTGGAATTCTAAGCTTCTACAAGAGGTTGCGAGAGAGAGAGAGCTTCTACAATCATAATCCGTGAGAGATTATGATTGGGGGGAAAAAAACCTTTGTAAACTTTGCATGCCAAAATGGTGGGAATTTTTATGCATGATGACTCAGTTGCCAGCCTGCTGTTTTGCTGTTGCTGTAAACATTGTAAAACATGGATTGTGCAGGCTTAAAGAGAATCCAGAGGTGGGTTCCTACCGGTTCTAACCGGTTCTTTAGAACCGTTAGTAGCTCGGCGATGACGTCACAGAACCGGTTCCATCGGTGTCTCCATGGGCGCCGCCATCTTGGATTTTGCTTCTGCGCATGCGCAGAAGCTAATTTTTGATTGCTGCGCGCGCACGGTGCGACCCTGAGCGAACCAGCAGCAAAAGAATCCAGAACCCACCCAAGAGAATCGTATGGTGGAGCTTGTATGCAATTCCCACCCCCCAAATTGATGGTCACAGTAATTGAAAACACCACACAGGATATTCACGGTATAAAATTAGTGAAATCTCCCTCCCTATGAATTGCATACATAAGGACAGGACATAGTATCTCCCTTCCTTGAGAGCTTAATGGAAGGTGGACAGTACATATATAATATTCTGATAGTGCAACTGACACAGTGCCTCCCATAGTTACAAATTACCTTTGTGGTTGAGTACCTTGATGTTATTCAATGTTTTATACCAATAAAAGAGAATACAGGTAGGTAATTTATACAAGCTAACTCACAAAAATGGCCCTGCATGTTATGTGAAGGTAATTATTAGCCATGAACTGTCCTGTGTTAAATACGGGTAGTCCTTGACTTACAACGATTCATTTAGTGACCATTCAAAGTGACGACACTGAAAAAAGTGACTTACGATCATTTTTCGCACTTACGACCTTTGCAGCATGGTCACATGATATACATTCCGATGCTTGACAACTGACTCACATTTATGACTGTTGCAGTGTCTCGAGGTCATGGGATCCCCTTTTGCGACCTTCTGACAAGCAAAATCAATGAGGAAACAAGATTCATTTAACAACCGTGTTACTAATTCAACAACTGCAGAGCTTCACTTAACAAATGTGATGAGAAAAGGCGTAAAGTGGGGCAAAACTCAACAATTTTTTCACTCAGCAACATAAATTTTGGGCTCAATTGTGGTCGTAAGTTGAGGACCACTTGTATTTGTAGCTCAGGGTTGAAATGAAGAGTCCTTGGTGGTCTCTGAGCTTAGAACCAAGCTCAGAGAACACCAAGGAACTTTCATTTATTTTCTGTTTCTGGCCTTGGCTGTTATAAAGTTAGAATGTATATCCATGAGTGCCATATCTGACTGTTTTGTGCAGGGGTGGGCTTCAAAAATTTTAGCAAGGGGTTCTTTGCCTGGTTGCTGGGTGGGCGTGGCCATGGTGGACGTGGCCTAGTCGGCTTCCTGCACCACGGCCTGGGGGGGAGGGGCGTTTTTGCCCTTCCCGGGCTCCAGAGGCTTTCCTCGAGCCTCCGGGAGGGCGAAAACGGACTCCTCAGGCTCCGGAGGCCCTCTGGAGGCTAGAAACGGGCCCGTTTCCGGCCTTCCAGAACTTCCGGTAGGCCCGTTTTTCGCCCTCCCCTAGCCTCCCCGCGCGCCCTGCACTTACCTGCATCCAAAACAGGCCACGTGGGGACTCCTGGGAGGGGCGGGGTGGGCGGGGCCAGCCAGGAGTGGGATTTGGGGGTTCTATGAACTGCACAGAATCTTAGCTAGAGGTTCTCCCTAACCCATGCGAACCCCCAGCAGCCCACCCCTGGTTTTGTATTGATAGCCATAAAGCAATTTCATTAAATGCCTATTTTTTTTCAGGTGTCTTTTGAGTCAGTCTTGACTTCTTGTGACTGACTGAATGTACCCCTGTAGTTTCCTTAGGGAGATTTCAGAAGTAGTTTGCCATTACCTTTTTTCTAGGGCTGAGAGGGAGGGACTGGCCCAAAATCATCCAGATGATTTCATGCTGAAGATGACATGGTCTCCCAGTTTTGAGCCTAGTGCCCTAACCACTATACGAAACTGCCTCTAATGTCATTCCTTATTACAGGACATTGGGGGGAGAAGAAAGCTTTTAAGTTAAGGCTTTCCCACAATACTAGAGGTTTTTAACGGTATCACACTGATTTCACATGAACCTTATGCTATAAGATTTAAACTGGAAGTTTTATGAGTGGCAGAATCTGGTGGCACGGAAACAAAAACGAATCGTGGTCTTGGATGACTAATTCCGCATGGCTTTTAAGCATTATATTTAACCTTAGGGCCATCTTAAGAACTGAACGTTTGATTTAAGGTTGTTTTGCCACGCTGAGAAGGAAGCCAACATAAGCAAGATTTCTCCAGTCCCCCATACCATGCATAGTGCCTTTTCCAATACAGTCCAGAGAGGCACAACCATTTTAAGGCTGAAGGCCTTACTTGGTCCTTGAATAATGTGCCAAGAAGTGTACTCTAAAAAAGAATTTAGGGCCAGGACAAAGAAATGTGAATCACCAGAAGCAAAACAACAACACTTAACGTGATTGGGTATTAAATGCAAGTAACAGGGAACAATGTCCTTTTCAATTAACTTAAAAATACAGATAGTCCTTGACTTATGACCACAACTGACCCCAAAATTCCTATTGCTAAGCGAGACAGTTAAGTGAGTTTTGCCTTATTTTATTGTCACAGTTCTTAAGTGAATCACTGCAGATGTTAAATTAGCACAGGTAGTCCTCGACGTACATCGGCAGTACAGAGCCCAAAATTTCTGTTGCTAAGCGGGACATTTGTTACGTGGATTTTGCCCCATTTTACGACCTTTGCCACATTTGTTAAGTGAATCGCTGCAGTTGTTACTTTAGTAACAAGGATGTTAAGTGAATCTGGCTTCCACATTGACTTTGCTTGTCAAAAGGTCGCAAAAGGGGATCACATGACCCCAGGACACTGCAACCGTCATAAATGTGAATCACTTGCCAAGTCATCTGAATGTTGATCACATGACCATGGGGATGCCGCAATGGTCTTGTGTGTGAAAACCGGTCGTAAGTCATTTTTTTTCAGTGAAGTTGTACCTTTGAACAGTCACTAAACAAACTGTTGTTAAGTCGAGGACTACCTGTAATATGGTTAAGTGAATTTGGTTTCCCCATTGACTCTGCTTGTCAGAAGGTCCCAAAAGGGGATCACATGATTCCAGGAAACTTCAACTGTCATAAATATGAGCCAATTGCCAAAAGTCTGAATTTTGATCATGTGACTTTGGAGATGCGTGCACCGGTCATGTGAAAAATGGGACATAAGTCACTTTTCTTCAGTGCCGTTGTAATTTCGAATGGTCACTAAATGAACTGTTGTAAGTCGAGAATTAGAAACAAATTTTGAAGGGCTCCTAGGACTTCCTCCATTTTACTCTTTTAGATCAAGTTGATGCAAGGAATTAAGCCAGGGGTGTCAAACTCGCGGCCCGCGGGGTGCTTAGATCTGGCCCGCGGGGCCGCCCTGGAAACAGCGAAAGACCGGCTCGCGGTGCCTCTGCCAGTGAAAATGGGCTCCCAATCTCCGTTTTCAGCTGGGACAGCCTCCTACAAATCTCTGCCAGTGAAAATGGAGCTCAGGAGGGCCGCACGCGGTCCTCCTAAGCTCCGTTTTCACTGGGAAAGGGTTGCAGGAGGCCGTCCCAGCTGAAAACGGAGATTGGGAGCCAATTTTCGCTGGCAGAGGCACCGCAGGCCACCAAAGGCGCCCGACACGAGTGACATCAAGTTGCCACACCCATACTGGCCACACCCACCCGGTTCTCCCAGAGGTCAAACACAACCCTGATGTGGCCCTCAATGAAATCGAGTTTGACACCCCTGAATTAAGCTCTCCTACTCTTAATTTCTTCTGTAAGAGATCTGAGATCTGTAACACTACATGAAACAAACTCAAATGCACAGAGACAGAAACGTATATTCCTATCTGCCATAAATTCCAGGGGTGGGTTCCTCCCGGTTCGGACCGGTTCTCCCGAACCGGTAGCAGCCCGCTGGTGACGTCACGGTGACGTCACCGAACCGGTCGGTGCCGGTCCGTGGGGGCCGCCATCTTTTTTTTGAATTTTTTGAATTATTTTTTTCCTTCTGAGCATGCGCAGAAGCCGACTTCCGGCACTGTGCATGCGGTCGCCATCTTTTTTTCTGTTTTTTATTTTATTTTTTTCCAGATTTTTTGTTACTGCGCATGTGCGTGCGTGCCCACGAGACACGCCCACGCGGCGCAGGAGAGAGCGAACCGGCAGCGAGGTAAGTTGGAACCCACCCCTGATAAATTCCCAAGAATTGTGCCCCTCCATGACTGGCACTGATAAGTCACAACTGGTCTTGAAGAGTCACAAGAGCACAGTAGATACTTCCGAAGAAGCAAAGACACTACCATAAAGCCTTTACACACCTTCCATTGCAAACTCTGTGGTGTCCTCTGTTTTAGGATCACATGACCACTGTTCACAGCATTCCTTGGGAACTTCAACTTTCCTTGGGAAGGGGCATTCGGGGCCAGGAAGCAACAAATCAACATTGCAGAGGGGCACACAGTTGATCTGTCCATCCCTGCAGGTACAGTGGTATTTACAGTTGGGCTGGAAGGTCTCCCCGCTTCGATAAATAATCCCATCAAAAACACAGTTGTCTCCTTCAAGGTCTGAAGCAGAAGGGGGAAAAAATCAATCAAGTTATGTGTGAATCTAGCCTGCTGGAATACTCAGGTCATATCTATACCAAGAACAGGGAAGAAAACCAGACCTTAAATCTAGCAAAAAGATCGAGCCACCTTCAAGCTGAACTCCTGGTAATTTCATGCACATCCATACAGCATTCTTGGTACCACTGTGGCCACTGCCTTCTTGATTTATGGAGATTCTCTGTCATCCAGGTCATGGTTGTTCCAAAGGTGCTTTTTTCAAGAGGCAATTAGACTTTCTGGTTTTTCTTTGAAGATGTTTCGCTTCTCATCCGAGAAGCTTCTTCAGCTCTGACTGAAGAATTTCCCCATCATCCAGTCAGAGCTGAAGAAGCTTCTCAGATGAGAAGCGAAACGTCTTCAAAGAAAAACCAGAAAGTCCAGTTGCTTCTTGAAAAAGCACCTTTGGGATGCCTTGATTGTTATTTGGATTTCGCAATCTGCCCCAGAATTCATGACAGTCTCCCATCCAAAGAGTAACCAGATCTTACCCTACTTAGCTACTCTGCCCAGGCAAGCTTTTTTAGGTAGCTTTTTTAAAAATTTGAGATAGACCAGAAGCCCCCAGCCTTTATTAGGCAAAAGACAGCACAAGCAACCATCCACCAAAACATAGATCAACCCAAGATAAAATAATGGCTAAATTCAACTACTGAATTAACACACATTTATAGCCAAACCAAAATGTGGTTTAATTCAAAATCAAATATAGTTTTTTTCCCTTCTGTTACATTAAAAATTACAATGGGGAGGGGGCACTCAACTGAGAATTTCAGTTCAGGCCAGGAGTTGCTATCCTTCTTACAAGTCTTTCAAGCAGCAGTAGCTGCTATGGCAGCATTTCTCACCTTGGCAACTCTCAGGTGCCTGGACTTCAGTTCCCAGAATTCTTAATGCTGACTGGGGAATTCTGGGAGTTGGAGTCCAAACTCCAAACCCCTTAAAGCTGCCAAGATTGAGGAACACTGAGGAAGGACAGGGCACATTTTGTCTTTAAGGAATGGGGATCACTGGTAACATAACCATAAGGAATGGGGATCACGGGAAGCTCCAGAGTGCTTCCTTGGGAAATCTTGTGGATCTCAGACTCCTCTTCTCCCAAACTGGGCCCTTTCCTTCTATTTCTATTATTTCTATTTCTATTTCTGTTATTTCTATCTCTATTATTTCTATCTCTATTATTTCTATCTCTATCTCTTTCTAATTTCAATTTCCATTTCTTCCTTCTTATTTCTATTTCCAAGTCATTTGGAGAAGCCCATCTATGAAGGTGAGCCACCCATCATGGAGATCCCTCAGAAACTTCCTCTCCCTCCGAGAGACAGCGCCTCTCGGGCCAGGAGCAACAGGAAAGCCCCGTCCAAGAGGCCGAAAGTGCCTGCGGGAGAGAAAGAGAGCCATTTACCCATACAGACGCCCAGGCCGGCTTCCCTTCCTGCCCCGCGGTCGCAGTACAAGCCGGCGCTCTCATCGCAGGGCGTCGCTTCGGAGCAGTTCTCGCCGCGTTGCCGGGCGCAAGTCAGACAGCAGGAGCAGCCGTCTAAGACCGGCGGCACGCCGGGCGCGCAGGCGGGCGGCTCGGCGGGGCACTC
>QLTV01001145.1:2517753-2587963 GCA_003457575.1 Thermophis baileyi
TTTACTGTGTAATATTTATGTTTATATTTATATCTGTTATCTTTTACATGTTGACTAAACAAACAAACAAACAAACAAACAAACAAACAAACAAACAAACAAACAAACAAACAAACAAACAAACTGAATGGAGGTGAGTGTTTACTGGCCAGATGCCCTTCCTGTCACCAATGTGGAGTTATATTCAGCAGATATATTCTCATCGTGCCCAGAAAGAGAAATAGCTGCCTCTACCTAGGATCGAACTCACAGCCAGATTGTGAGGTGAGAGCTAGGCCACCATATCACTCAACTATCAGATAATATATGGAATTAATTAATTTCATATTGGTAGGCATGGAGTATAACACTGGAAGCTTTCATGGGTATATTTGCAAAGAAGCCCCAATGAATCAGTGGGTTGCTCTGGCTGCCCTGACTGTATTGGGAAAGAGGCTTAAGCAAGAAGGTGGTTTTGCTAAGGAAAAGGCAAACAAATCATGGCTTCTTCATAAAGATTATTAGGTAGATAAGTTAAACCAGTGGCCCCCAACCTTTTGGGTACCAGAGACTGCTGAGAGAGGTTTTTCCGTGGACTGGAGGGGACGTGGTTTCGTGTGCTGCCTGCATCCCATGGATGGGGCTTCACCTGTTTGCGTGGCCTGGTTACTGGCACGGCGCTCCCCAGTGCTGATTCGGGACCCCTGAGTTAGACATCCTAATCGCATGAGAATCCCAGTTAAGATTGCCGTTTCCCATGATTAGTGCTAAGATCAAAGCATCCCTTCAATTTGAAAGGAAAAGAGGATTTAATCTCTCCGTCCAGGTTCTTGATTCAGCCCCAAACATTGTGTCTCCATTGGGAAAAGCCACAGTGAGTAGACAATAAACTGAGTTGGCTTAACCCCCTCTTAGGCCTTTTCACTCTGAGGATGCAAACAGGTGGCGCAGTGGTTAGAGTGCAGTACTGCAGGCTACTTCAGCTGACTGCTAGCTGCAGTTTGGCGGTTCAAATCTCACCAGGCTCAAGGTTGACTCAGCCTTCCATCCTTCCGAGGTGGGTAAAATGAGGACCCAGATTGTTGGGGGCAATATGCTGACTCTGTGAACCGCTTAGAGAGGGCTGCAAAGCACTGTAAAGCGGTATATAAGTCTAAGTGCTATTGCTATTGCTATTCTTGGTGCAATATGATGCATGTGTGCAAAGATAGGCATTATGTGGACCTATGTATGTGGTCTATAATTTTCCATCTAAACCACCAGTAGGGTAAAAGGTTGCTTACCTCTGCGTTATAATACTGCCCTGCAGTCAAGGCCTATGCAAAAATGAGCTGAAACCTTTTTGACTGTTCAGTTCAATTCAAAAGTCTAAATAGCAATAGCAATAGCAGGTAGACTTACTGTATATACTGCTTCACAGTGCTTTACAGCCCTGTCTAAGCTGTTTACAGAGTCAGACTATTGCCCCCAACAATCTGGGTCCTCATTTTACCCACCTCGGAAGGCTGGAAGGCTGAGTCAACCTATTGCCCAAATCCAGTTTCTCTGTCAGTTCAAATGTTCAGGTTGGATTGATTCCAAAGTCTGATTCAGTTCGGACCCAAAAGGCTTCAATTTATGTACAACTGGATTAAATGAGATCATTATATATCATATGAAACTAATACAATAAGATTTCTGAAGCCTCCTATTATCCTTTTCTAGGTTGAGTATAAACAACGAGAGAGGAATTTTAAACAAGGTTGTTCTGAACTAGGACTGTATGAAACAAAGAAGATTTAAGACTAAATTCTGGCATAACACAGGGTTAGATTTAAGGATGCTGTGATTCTATAATTTCTAATATCTTTTTATGGGACCAGAAGAGTTCCAGCCATTCCACAAGGATAAGACTTAGCACCAGCTGCCATGATAAATAGCTCACACAAAGGAAAACAGTCTTTTAATTTCAAAAAATGAAAAGAAAAGCACGTTCCTTAGCTGATTGTTGATACAACTTGGCTAGTCAATCTTGTCTGTCAATCATAAATCAGAAATTCTGATAAAGAGCCAAATATTGTGCCTGGACAATATAAAATAATCGAATTGGAAGGGACCTAGGAGGTCTTCTAGTCTGACTCCCTTCCCTTCCCTCCCCTCCCCTCCCCTCCCCTCCACCTCCCCTCCCCTCCCCTTCTGCTTCTCCAGTAGACCTGATTTGCAGTTGTACCTGCTAAATTCCTAAATGTTAGGGAGGCAAAGTCAATAAAGGAATAGGCCTCAGGCTCTTCAATGAAAATATTTTAATGTTCTGGCAAGCCACGCATAACTAGAAACTATTTTAAAGAAAAGATGTTCCAATCCAAACATGGATTATACTGTATATAAAACACGATCACTTCTGTGGTGACCCCTCCCTATTGATTCAAGGAATATTTCATACATATTATGAGTCTGCAGAAGCTAATCCATAAGGGCTGTTTTAATAAAAATCGCTTTACATCAGCATGGTGTTTGTTGCTTAGTCATACAAACTTGTGGATCAGTGAAAACATCACAGTCTACACCAGGGATCCCCAAACTTGGCAACTTTAAGACTTGTGGACTTCAACTCCCAGAATTCTCCAGCCAGCTGGCTGAGGAATTCTGGGAGTTGAAGTCCACAAGACTTAAAGTTGCCAAGTTTGAAGACCTCTGGTCTATACGGTTGCATTTTGGACTAATATACAGTTCATTTCAATACAGGTAGTCCTCGACTTTCAACAGTTCATTTAGTGACCGTTCAAAATTATGACAGCACTGAAAAAAGTGAATTATGACCGTTTTTCACACTTATGACCGTTGCAGCATCTCCATGCTCAGGTGATCAAAATTCAGATGCTTGGCAACTGGTTCATATTTATGATGGTCGCAGTGTCCCTGGGTCATGTGATCCCCTTTTGTGACCTTCTGACAAGCAAAGTCAATGGGGAAGCCCGAATTCACTTACTAACCATGTTACTAACTTAACCGCTGCAGGGATTCAATTAACTGTGGCAAGAAAGGTTGTAAAATGGGGCAAAATTCACTTAGAAACTGTCTCACTTAGCAACAGAAATTTTGGGCTCAATGGAGGTCTTAAGACAAGGACTACCTGTAGTCCTTTCGTGAGATGACTAGGGCGCAATCCTATATATTTGCCTATATATATACTGTAAATGTCTCGTTTGAAAGTACACCATTGGCTGGAATTCTTGTGTTTAAACTTTAAGCTATTTCCCAAACAATCTTGCTAATCCAAGCTCTGAGAGGATTAACCACTTCCAATCCAGCGCATTACCAGAGAAGGCTGCCTGGTTTGCCATCACTGTGATTGAAAATATATAGCTATGGTATATCCAGCATGTATATAACTGTAAGCACCTTTATCTGTTCATGACTGTATCACATTTGAGCTGCACTATTTTTCACTAGACTCGAAAGAAGGCAGAAAATGGACATTGAGAACTAAGCAAGATCATGAGAAGAAGTCAACACACTGATAAGAGAGCAGCATGAATTGCCTAGGTCCGTGATGGAGAGCGTATGGCATGCGGGCTGGAAGAGGCACGCAGAGCCATCTCTCCGGGCATGCCAGCCGTCGCCCATTGCTCTTCCAGGTTCCGGCGCGCCGGCCAGCTGGTCTTTGCGTGCACGGGAGCAGCGGAAACCGGAAGAGCAGCTCCCTGGTGTGCATGCGCGGGAAGCTGAGGTTCTGGTTTCTGGCGTGCGCATGCACGCAGGCCAGCTGATCTTCGTGCATGCATGCTCACCAGGAACCGGAAGACCAGGTGACTGGCACGCATGCACATGCCGGAAACTGGAAGCTGAGCTTCCCGGCGCGCGCATGCGCGCCAGGGAACTGCTCTTCCGGTTTCTGGCGCACTCATGCATGCGTGCCAGGGAGCTGCTCTTCCAGTTTCTGGTGCTTCCCCCCCTGCGCGCTTCTGTTTTGGCACTCAGTGCCGAAAAGGTTCGCCAACACTGGCCTAGGTAGTTGGTTAGAATAGAAAATGGGTGGGGTGGGAGTCCTGGAATATAACAATGGCAAGCCACTTTTATATTTTTATGAATGAAAGCTACATGGATTTGTCCCTGTAATGACAAGGGAAAATATTTAACAGTCTTTACTTTGTAGTAAAGTAGCTGATCTAAAAAAGATGGATGGGCTGGCACTGCCCCAGACAGACCTGGTGCACAAACTCAGAATCTTTATTAACTCACATCTCTTGCTTGATGAAGAGATGACAGTTGTGACTAGGAAGGCTTTTGTGCAACTTTGGGTTATGCGCCAATTGCATCCCGAATGAAGGCGAATATACGTGTCCCAGGATAATGTTGCAGGATCCAATCTGGGCCTGTCACCGGAACTTCTCTCTAGTAGAGTGCATGTAGAGAGAAGATCCCTGAGGATGGGCTCAAGCACGAGTCCAGCAGAAGTCCAAAAGCTCGGAAGACTAAACCTCTGGTCCCAGTGCACCAATTGCATCCCTTCCTGAATCACACTCAACTAACACTCAGTCACTCACACTCTCATCAGCTCCCACATGGATTATTGTAACATACTTTACATGTGGCTGCCCTTGAAGAGCATCCAGAAGCTTCAGCTGGCACAAAATGCAGCGGCATGGCAATTATGTGCACACCAAGATCAGTGCCTGCTACACCTGGTTACATTGGCTTACCAGCTAACTTCTGGGTTTCAGCTCAAGGTACTGGTCATGACCTATGAAGCCCTACATGGCATGGCATCTGGTTATTTGAGGGACCGCCTCTTCCCAAACATATCTCCCCATGCCACCAGGTCCAGCAGGAAGAGCGTGTTGGAGGTTCCAACCACAAAGAATGTCATCTGATGGAACCCAGCAGGAGAGCCTTTTCCCCCCCCCCCCCCCCTTTGGAACATCATTTCCCCTGAGGTCAGATTGGTCTCAACCTCGCTGACCTTCAAGAAGATCCTGGAGACATGGCTTTGCCTGGGACCGTGGGTAAGGAAACTGGCTGTATTAATAGAAAAGCTGAGTGCACTTCCTGGAGATTATGTTGTTGTTGTTGTTAGTTGCGAAGTCGTGTCCAACCCATCGCGACCCCATGGACAATGTTCCTCCAGGCCTTCCTGTTCTCTACCATCCTCTGGAGTCCATTTAAGCTCACGCCTACTGCTTCAGTGACTCCATCCAGTGACTCCATCCAGGAGATTATAGAGTTTTTAAATACTTTTGATTGATTTTAATGTGTTTTTTAATTGTGGTGAAATGTAGTATGGATTCCCAGGAGGGATAGGCTGTATTCCAGAGGAGCAAGAGACAGTGACATTTAGATAATTTGATTGGGAGAGAGTTAAGCAATAGTGGCAAATATTTGTAGCTCAGGTGTAGGATGAGGGCGGAGGTTCATTCTCCAAGCTTGTGGGTTGGTTTCCAAATGTTTCATTACCAAGCTAGGTAACATCTTTCTTCTTTCTTTCTTTCTTTCTTTCTTTCTTTCTTTCTTTCTTTCTTTCTTTCTTTCTTTCTTTCTTTCTTTCTTTCTTTCTTTCTTTCTTCTTTCTTTCTTTCTTTCTTTCTTTCTTTCTTTCTTTCTTTCTTTCTTCTTTCTTTCTTTCTTCTTTCTTTCTTTCTTTCTTTTTTTTTTTCTTTTTTCTTTCTTTCTTTTGTCGATCATGTACTAGATAACAGGTATAAGTATAAACATGGGCATATCAAGGAATGAGTACAAATAAATGGGGACAGTAAGACAGGGACGGTAGGCACGCTGGTGCGCTTATGCACGCCCCCTTTATGGACCTCTTAGGAATGGGGTGAGGTCCATGGTAGACAGTTTGAGGTTGAAGCTGTGGGGGTTAAAGGATGTAACAACAGAGTCGGGTAGAGCATTCCAGGTGTTGACCACTCTGTTGCTGAAGTCGTATTTTCTGCAATCGAGTTTGGAGCGGTTTACTTTGAGTTTGTATCTATTGTGTATTGTTGAGGTTGAAGCTGAAGTAGTCATTGACAGGTAGGACGTTGTAGCAGACAATTTTGTCTACTATGCTTAGGTGAGACTGTAGGCAACGTAGTTCAAGGTTGTCCAAGCCCAAAATTTCAAGCCTGGTGGCATAAGGTATTCTATTGTGAGCAGAGGAGTGGAGTATTCTTCTTGTAAAATACCTCTGGACCCACTCAATTGTATTGATGTCTGATATACAGTGTAGATTCCAGGCAGATGAGCTGTATTCAAGAATTGGTCTGGCAAAGGTTTTGTAGTTTGTCAGTTTTCTTCTGTTTATAAGGGCTTCAGGTGTGGGTGTGTCAAATGAGGGTCTTGTGACAGGTCTTGTGATGAGTCAGCTGTGAGTCTTGTGATGGGTCTTGTGATAAGGAGATTACTTCAGGTCAGGGTTGCTGGGAGGTGAACTGCTGGTGTGTGTGTGTAATTGCATGAGTAGGTTGAGGGTCGGTGCTGTCTCTGGTTGGCTGTGTGGTTGATTTGGATTCTGAGAGGTTCGTAGGCTGGTTGTAGGTCAATGTGTCTGTTGATGGAATTGCTTGTGGAGTGTCAGGCTTTGATGAACTCATGAGCGTGGTGGGTGGTAGCGTGGCCGATGAGTTGTGTGTTGCTCCAATTGAACTGGTGCTGTTTGGTGTTGGTGTGGGTAGAGATTACGGATTTGGGATCGTGACGTTTGACTAACAAAGAGAGTTAAGACGGCTCCTCCCTAGAGATTCTCTGATATGTCTTTGATGATGCAAATTGTCTGCTTTAATTTGGTAAGATTTCTGTCTGTGGATGAAGGACAATAAGGGAAATGGCTGAGAAGAAACTCAAGGAGTCTGACAAATGATTCTTATGGTTAAATCTTCATTATTTTGTTGCACTGTTTTGAGAACTTCATATGTCATCCAGAATCACAAATGTGGTATAGGCTATATAAATTTATGAAATAAATTAAATAAAAAGATTAAGCACGGCTGGACTAAAGATAGTTCATTTATTTATTTTTATTTATTTATTTAATTATCAAGCATGTATTAGATAACAGATATAAGTATAAATATGATTATGAATATATGAAATGGATACAAATAAAAGGGAATATTAGGACAGGGACGGTAGGCATGCTGGTGCGCTTATGCACGCCCCTTAAAGACCTCTTAGGAATGGGCTGAGGTTGACAGTAGACAGTCTAAGGTTAAAGTTTTGGGGGTTTGGGGAAGAAACTACAGAGTCAGGTAGTGAATTCCAGGCATTGATCACTCTGTTGCTGAAGTCGTATTTTCTGCAATCAAGTTTGGAGTGGTTTACCATAAGTTTGTATCTACGGTATTATGTGCTCGTGTATTGTTGTGGTTGAAACTGAAGTATTCATTGACAGCTAGGACATTGTAGCAGATAATTTTATGTACTACGCTTAGGTCAGATCAAAGACGGCGAAGTTCTAAGTTGTCTAAGCCCAAAATTTCAAGTCTATATTCAAGTCATATATGGAATTCTACTAGGAAATCCCAAGACTCTAGACCAGAGTGGGAAAAATATTCCAGAAAACAACGGTGACAAATAATTTCCTTATGGCTGCCCAGAAAGCTATGTGCCCACATCCATGTCATGACCAGGATGGGAATTCAATTCTAGGGACAGAAGCTTCACTGGTGGACAGCTCTGTTCATACAGAATTACAGCAGTATATCTGAGATCTTCAATTTTTCATAATGGCATATGGTAGTTTCCACTAAATCCATCATCACTCACAATGCTCTGTGTTATCATAAATGCATCCTTTTGATCCATCTTCTCATTCTATTTATTCGTAGCTTCCAAAAAGACTAGCTGGTTAGGGTTCTGAGTAGGTCTTCCCCCTCTTTTTTTTTTTTTTTTTTTAGCAAAATTTGATGATGCTACAGGCAGCAGATAAAAGAAACACTGAAGAGATGCTGTGGAGAAAACTACAAGTCATCCTAAAACATCTTGAATCTTTGGAACAGTCAATATTTTTTCAGATCCTAGCAATAGGAAATATTTTAATTCTTTGACTTTCCTGGATGGTTTCTTCAAAACATTCCACCTTTCTCCCATCTTCTGCCAGCTATCTATGGTGGTAATTGTAACCAAGCTCAGCTAATAAGAACATGCTATTTATTCATCAGCATTCAAGGCCAGGGGCTGAGAAGCTGGATTCAAATCAGCACCTACCTAAAGCACACTGGGTTCCATCCTCCACTCCCCATTCTGAAAACAGCTGTTGGATCTATTACTGGGTGGGATGTTTTAGAACTTGGCAGCCTAAGAGTCAAAATGTTGCACCAAGATAACCCGTATTCTACATGACATCAAGCCAAACTTTATGATTGGTTCCATAAAAAGATAACACAAGCATGGATCTGGCTCCAGATGTTAACAGGATAGAGATGATGAGATTCCATCCATGAGATGATATATGAATGATATATATATGAAGAGTAATCTGAAAATCTGATATGCCTTAGCATTCTATTCTTATTCCGTATTATTCCTTTGAACTCAAAACTGAATGCATAATGACTTTTTTTTTTGGTCCAGGTATTGACTAGTTCCAGACCTGCTAAACTTCAGCAAGGAAAGAGATACAGAAATCTCTAACTCTTATCATCTAGCAATCATCTGGATTGGGTAGTCCTAATTCCATGCAATTTTAATCTAAGCAGGGAACCTCTGGCTTGCCAGCATAAATGTGACAAAGGGAAGGAGGTCAAACAGGAGGGTCATGCTTTGGGTGTCTTCAATTACAGGCTATCATCTTATTGGGCTTCTATTGGTGATTCAAGGAATATTTCATACATATTATGAGTCTCTAGAAGCTAATCCTTATAGCTGTTAAAATAAAAGTTGCTTTAGAACATAGAATAATAGGGTTAGAACCTAGAAGGGACCTTCTACGGTAGCTCAACCTCTGCCCATGGCAGGAGAGCCTATATCATTTTGGACTTTCTTCGGGCTTGGTGGGGTAGATACACATCATCATAGAAGAATAACAAAATAAGAGTTGGAAGACACTGCGGAGGTCCTCCAGTCCAATCCCCTGCCCAAGCAGGAGCCCCTGTACCATTTCAGAGAAATGACTTTTCCAATCTCTTCTTAAAAAACTCCAGCGATAGAGCATCCACAACTTCTGGAGGCAAGTTGTTCCACTGGTTAATTGTTCTCACTGTCAGGAATTTTCTCCTTAGTTCTAGGTTGGTTCTCTCCTTGATTAGATAGAGCCAGGACCCTCTGACGTTTCCCAGCTGCCTTCAGAGTTGGAGATAAGTGGGGAAGAGGAACAGCTGAGGCCTGTTCCAGATGCGCATATGCGCAGAGCTGTCAGGAGAGGAGAACTACTGAGGAACAGGGGCCAACTCGGGAAGAAAGGCACACATGGATGCTGAATGGCCCCTCCCTGGCTGGGGAATAAATAGAAGCAAAAGGGGAGTGGTGGTTGCAGGAGACAACAGTTCGTATTTCTTTCGGAAGATTTGCTTATCATGGTTCGTGCCTCAGAGACTTCTTGCCAGGAATTAATTTACAGTTTTGCGACTGGAAGCTCTCGGCCTGGCAATTATCCAAGGACTGATAAGGTCTGTTATTGCAATTAACCCTTGGAAGGATTACTGCCTGGACTTTTCTGTGTGTGAATGCCATGAATTCACAGTAGTTAAATAGGTTTTTTTTTCAGGACAAGGAGTCTGTTTCTTGGTTCTGCTTAAGGCTGGGTCAGAACAGTGGCTGCCCCTTTAGATCAGCATGGTGTCTGTCCCGTACCCTGGTCTACCTAACAGAGCTGACATTAACCACGAGTTCTTGCATAAATCACTTATAAGCTTTATATGAAGAGCATTATAGGTGATAACCTGCACCTTCAATTGTACCCAGAAGCCAAATGAATTGTGCCTTTTCTGCCACAGCACCTATCCTTTGGAACATCACAGTCTTCAAAATCAGACTTGCCTAACCTTGTTGAAGTTCTGTACAAAGTTGAAGTCTTTGATATCCTCAAGGTACCAAGGTATCAGGCTGTTGATGGTCCATTGAGAGGTTTATGTCTATTGCACTGTTAGGTGACTGGTTTTTTTTTTAATTCTGCTAATATTGTTTCTTATAGTTTTACTAGCTGATAATCCTGCGTTGCCCGGGTATTTATAGATGTGGAAGACTTTGTCTGACAGGGAGCCATTGAGAGGGGCCTTTCTTCCCCCTACTCCCATGCCCATCATCCCTGCCCTCTCCCTTCCCCCTCCCATGCGCTCCTCTTTCCCACCCTTTCTACGATCCTGGCACTTTGCCCCAAATCCACCAGGGGGCGCCACCTGCCTCTGACAGGGAGCCATTGGGAGGGGCCTTTCTTCCCCCTACTCCCATGCCCATCATCCCTGCCCTCTCCCTTCCCCCTCCCATGCGCTCCTCTTTCCCGCCCTGTCTATGATCCTGGCACTTTGCCCCAAATCCATCAGGCGCTTCCCCATTGGTCCACTGGAGGGCAAACATCATGGCTGGCTTTCCAGAGGAAGCTGTGAAGGAACTGACATCACAAGCAATTGCCTCTCTAGGATGCCGCACTCGCTCTCCTTAACGGCCCAGGCGTTCCAGAGTTATGCTGGAACACACAGACACACAGACCCCCCCCCAGGGGTGTCTCTCCCCCCCCCCAGTATTTGTTTCCAGAGGGTAAGTCATCTGTGTACCAAGTTTGGTTGAAATTGTTCGAGGCGTTCCAGAGTTATGCCGGAACATACATACATACAGCCTTTTTTATATAGATAGAGAGAAGAGAAGAGAAGAGATGAATTGCTGGCAACCCAGAGTTGCATTTGTAAGTTGGGCGGTCATATAAATATATTAATTCAATCATTTATTTGCTTGCTAATGTCTCAAGAAGCCTTTGCCTCTTTCCCTAAAGCCTTACACTTGAGGCAGTAAGTGAAATTTAGTGGATCAGGACTGATTTTATAGCACACTCAACTTGTCACAGATGGGAAAAGCGGCAGGTTTCAGGAAGAACAGGAAAAAGCCCCAGCATTTGGAGGAAGGGACATGAAGTGCAGTGGTGATAATTTCTTGCTGCCAAAGGCTTTCCAGCAAGGCAGACGAGTCTTCAGCCAATTGTGCTCCACTTTGTTCCTTCAGCCGGCAGATACTTTCATGGATTGTGTTTTCGTTGGTGAGTCATTCTTAAGGAACTCAGTGGGGAAAGATCACTTTTAGCAATGTTTGGCCTCGGTTATCTCTTCTTCTAGTGTGAATCTTCACAGCCTTTAGAGCAGGGGGTCTCCAACATTGGCAACTTTAAGACTTGTGGACTTCAGCAACAGAGTGGTCAATGCCTGGAATTCACTACCTGACTCTGTTTTTTCCTCCCAAACCCCAAAAATTTTTCCTCTGACTGTCTACTGTTGACCCCACCCCCCATCTAAAAGAGGTGTATAAGGGGTGCATAAGCGCACCAACGAGCATACCATCCGTGTCCTAACGTCCCCATGTATTCGTAACCATCTCATGTATTCATAACCATGTTTATACATTTTATGTATTCACAATCATGTATATACTTTTTCTGTAAGCTTATATATGCTTGACAAAATAAATGAATGAATGAATGAATGAATGAATGAATGAATGAATGAATAAATAAATAAATAAGTAAATAAGTAAATAAATAAATAAATAAATAAATAAATAAATAAATAAATACACAGAATTGGAGTTAAAGTCCACAAGTCTTAAAGTTGCCAATAGCAATAGCAATAGCACTTAGACTTACATACCGCTTTACAGTGCTTTACAGCCCTCTCTAAGCGGTTTACAGAGTTAGCATATTGCCCCCAACAATCTGGGTCCTCATTTTACCCACCTCGGAAGGATGGAAGGCTGAGTCAACTTTGAGCCGGTGAGATTTGAACTGCCGAACTGCAGCTAGCAGTCAGCTGAAGTAGCCTGCAGTACTGCATTCTAACCACTCTAACTACTGCGCCACCTCGGCTCTCAAGGTTGGAGACCCCTGCTTTAGAGCTTTTAGGGCTGTGCACTGCTTTGAATTCAGGCTCCAAACAAAAATGTTTGCTTGCCTTTGCACTTCCATGCACACAGAAGCCTCTTTTGGAGTTTACAAAATACAGAATAACAGAACTGGAAGGGACCTTAGAGTAGTGGCCCCAAACCTTTTGGGCACTAGGGACCAATTCCGTGGAAAGAGGTTTTTCCGCGGACCGGAGGGGGTGTGGTTTCACGTGCCGTCTGCATCCTGCGGATGGGGCTTTGCTTGTTTGCACGGCCTGGTTTCTGGCATGCCATGGCCCGGTACCGGTTCATGGACCAGGGGCTGGGGATCCCTGCGTTAGAGATCTCCTGGTCCAACCTTCTGCTCAAGGAGGAGACCCTATGCCAGTTGTTGGAAGAAATATCCATCTGGTTCAGTTCCAAGCCGGGAGAAAGACACTGGAAACATGGAGGCTGATTGAAAGATGGTTTAATGGTAAAGCAGAACCACCAAGCACATACCGTAGTTCTGGGCAGCTGACCACATGGAGTTGAGAGTGAGGGGTATTTATACCTTCTCTTGGGCTTTGAACTTGAACTCCTGTTCCTGTGCAAGAACATGTATTCTATTGGCTGTTGTAGGAGTCATAGCTGGCTCTGTAGGTTGTCTGAGCCAAACTTGGTTGAAGCTTGGTCTGCTGATGCAATGAAGGGGCTTGTTGGGCAATTCCTATTGTGGCTGAGGGCTAATCCCTACCTTTGTTCAGACCTTGCTGCAGGCAGTAATGGATTACCAAATCTGCATTTCTAAAGCTGCCCCAGCTCAGTATCTGCTTGGGGGGAGGGGTCAGGGAGCTGGGGCTCTGAGTTTCTGTCTCCCTTACGATTTTTATTTCTCTTTTAGGGGAAATATTTTATCCTGCCTTTTTAAAAATATTTCTCAAAATATTTCATTCCTCTAGGAGGGTAGGGGGTAGCTTCCCACACATTCTAGACAAATGGCTGTCCAATCTCTTCTTAAAAACCTCCTCAATTTCCAGAGGCAGGCAATTCACTGATTTAGTTGTCTCACTCTCAGGAAATTTCTCCCTAATTCAAAGATGAATTCAAAGCACTGTCCAACTCTGTAAAAGTTCACCTCTGTGCCCCAGTGTTTTATAAAAAAGTAAAATAAAGCAACTTCAAGTCTAGCCTGACTAGTGGTTGTTGACTCCACATCACTTTCTTGGCAGCAGTATGGCAATGGTATGTTACTGCTGTCTTCTACTTTTTAAAAATGACTTTCTAGTCTAGCCAAAGCCCTGGATGCTAAACAGGACTGACTCTATTTAACTTCTGAGATCAGCCAAGGATGGCCACATGCTGGTTTCACACCCTCCCTCCCCTACCTCGGTTCTCTACTACATGGAATAAGGATGTCAGGTAATGTTACAGCACCATCTATTGGTGGAGAAGCAGGTTCTGGGCTTCACAGCAACCTTTGCGGATGGCTGTGGTTCTCACGATCCTTAGTACTCTATCAATAGAGGAGACTATTTGTAGCTCAGGATTGAAATGAGGGTCTTTGGTGCTCTGAGCTTGGCGGTTTTCTTGCAGACGTTTCATTACCCAAACTAGTTGACATCTTCAATGCACTGATGATGTTACCTTGTTTGGGTAATGAAACATCTGCAAGAAAACAAACAAACTTGAGAGAGCACCAAGGAGTCCTCAGTACTCTGTATCCCAGTTTGCCCCATGTTAGAATACCACGAAGAGCTCATTGTATATGATTCTACCCACTTTCCTATGAAAAATTAGAGCTGGGAAATGAAATTTCAGGCCATCTGGTCAACTTTTCTGATGTTCTTTGAAGTACACCAATGCCCAACCTTTTTCTGTCTTTTTTCTTGCAATACATTCTCTGTACATAAAATGTTAATTGGAAGTTGCATCTGGCACAGAATGTGCTGGTATGAAGGTATAGGAGCAGTTTGGTACATTCATGTAACATGGCTACTTGTAAATCACAATCTCCCAATATGTTTTTGGATTAAATTCAAGGTGCTGGTTGGTCATTCATAAAGCTCTCCATGATAGAAGATTTGATTATTTGTTTGCTTGTCTCCAAATATCTCAGCCTGTCCCATATTTACACAACACCATCTAATGCAGTGGTTCTCAACCTTTCTACTGCCGCGACCCCCCGCGACCCACACCCGCAACACCCGCCCCCTCCCCGAGCGCGATGAGGTGACAAAGGGGGCGTGGCACCAGGGGTTAAATGCTCCCGGTTCGGCCGTGCCTGTGGGTCGCCGGACAGCTGGTAGCGATGGAAGCGGGAGACTTCGCCCACCCGCCTGGATGCCGCCATTTGGGTTTTTACCCTTTGCGCATGCGCAAAGCATTCTGCACATGCGCAGAGGGTAAAAGAACCCAAATGGCGGCATCCAGGCGGGTGGGCGGTCTCCCACTTCCATCGCTACCGGCTGTCCGGCAACCCGCAGGCACGGCCGAACCGGGAGCATTTCACCCCTGCGTGACGGTGGCACCAAGATGGTGGGCTAGCGCGCATGGCGACCCCTGTGAAATGGTCGTTCGATCCCCAAAGGGGTCGCGACCCACAGGTTGAGAACCGCTGATCTAATGGGACTTAGAATGCATTCTGTCCTGTTATTGTTTTTCCTTCTATGATCACGTGTATCGATCCCATCAAGTCCAAAGAAAGTCTGGAATGGTATATAGCAGTGATGGTTAACCTTTTCGGCACTGAGTGCCGAAAATGGAGCACGCGCATGCGTGTGCTGGAGCACCAGAACCCAGAAGAGAGCATCTGGCTGGTTCGCATGTGTGCTGGACCAGCTGTCCGGCGCACATGCGCATGACGGAACCCAGAAGAGCAGCTGGCGACAGCGCATGTGCCCAGAGAGGGCTCTGCATGACACCTCTGGCACGCATGCCATAGGTTCACCACCACGGGTATATAGGATCCCCTGCCATGGGCAGAAGATTGGTCTCAAAGACCTCCAAGGTCCCTTCCAGACCTATTATTAGTGATGGCTTCTCTGGATGCCAGCTCAGAAGATGAGGAAGAGCCGGCACAGGGGACTTTGGAGGGGGGGTGCAGAGGAGTGTGGGAAGTTGCTGAGGGCCCGAATCAAGAGTGGAGACGCCAGGCACATTGAAGGGGTCTCTGGAGGAGTGAGCAGATGAACACCTGGATGGTGAAGAAAAAGGAGATGCACAGCTGCAGCCGGAGAGCTCAGAGGCCCCACTGGAAACACAGGATGCAGAAGGTGCACAGCTGCAGCTGGCCAGTGGGGATGAGGAGTTGCCTCCTCCATCTGATCCACCGACGTGCAGGACAGAACGGAGGCAGCCTCAGCAAGAGGTCGGCAAGGTAACTCGTGAGGAGGCAGCCTCACTCCTAATGAGCTATACTGTCGAGCGCCTATTTAATCAGATGAATGGCACAGGGGGTTGTTGGAATCTTATCTTATTCTACTGCACCAAAAGGAATATTGAAGTCAATGCCTTTTCTTTCTTTCCCCCCTCTTTTATACCCTTTCCCCTTCCCTTTCCCCTCCCCTATTTTTCCTGTTATTTATTTTTGTATTTTTGCATTTCATATTATAAACTAATAATAAAAAAAAGGAAACAAGCACCCATTCTGCTGTGTGCATGCTTTGCCTTCGTGACTTCGGTTTCCTCGACTCTGGATTGTGCTGTGCTTGACTGTGTGTGTTTAGAACCCGGATTTGTTCATGGATTTTGGACTTTCGCAGACTTTTTTGGATTCGGTAACCTTGTGTAACTACTGAGCAGTGTTGGATTCAATAGGGCTTTGCATTGGATGCAATAGAGACCTAGGGGATTAACATGAAGGGCTTTGATTATCACTAAATTCCTTAAAATCCTTGTGTGTGTTGTGCATGTGGACTAAAACAGGACATTATTCTATGTTCTATGTCTTGCTGAGCTAGTCTGGAGGGTAGGGTGCTTGATCAATTTGAGAGATAAATTCCAATAAAAGGACAAAGGGAATGTAAAACAGCTGAGCTCAGATTTACGAGACTTTGAACTATTGCACACCTCCTTTGTTGTGATAACAACAGCAGTAGTAAGGCCTGCTGAAATGTTATATGGCAGAATTGCCCATCCAGCAGTTCTAACCTGTTTCTAACTAAACACATTTTATTTTGCTTTGCAGACACAGCCCTCTTTTGACATTGGACATGAATTACACAATAGCTTCCACTGTCAAATGTATTCCCCTTTAATAGCAGTCATATATTTGCAATAGGAAAAACAGCACATTAAAACCACTTTGTGACTTGAACTTGGACCGATCTTCCACAACCAGACTGCAAGCAACATGCACCCTATTAAATAATCTGATCTGCCATTAAGTGCTCTTTCTCTGGTTCAAGTTTGATTTCTACCCCTGATAGTGACTTACAGTAACACAACACAAAACGTTGGATATGGGAGGTATCAAACAATAATCTAATTGTATGATCTTTCCCCAGAACCTGAATTGTGAAAAATGAAACAGAACATACAACTTCAAATATAAAATTGTGAAAGCACTGAAGTTCAGAGGAAGCCAAGAAATTTCCAGAACAATTAAGCACAAACATTTTCATAAGCAGGAAAAATTGCATTGGAGACATTCTAAAATATTAGTCGTTTTGCTAAAATAAAAACAAGAAGCCTTTGGCTTCTACCTCTAAAGCTGATAAATAAATGAGTTTATATGATAAATTAGAAAATATGAGTTTAGCGTAAAAGACGTAGGGAGGGAGGCAGCGGTGGGTTGCTACCGGTTCGGCCCGGATCGGCGAACAGGTAGTGGCGGCGGCGGGAGGCTCCACCCACCCGCCCGGGATGCTTCTGCACATGTGCAGAAGCGTCGTGAGCGCACATGCACGAGCGAACCAGTAGCAACGGGATTTACAACCCACTACGGGAGGGAGGGAGGGAGGGAGGGAGGAAGGAAGGAAGGAAGGAAGGAAGGAAGGAAGGAAGGCTCTCTTTTGCTTCCCAGATATAAAAATGGACTGCAGATTCTTAATATTTGTACAAGCAAAATTTGTATCAGTGAACTACACATAGTGTGGGCAGTCCATCTATTTTTTTTTAACTTGCACAACTAGCCAATTTTTAGATAAAAACTGTTATTGAACAAAACATGTTTCCCTTGAATATAGGCACATAAACTTCAAACACATGACCACAACATTTCTCAGGTTTACTACACCAATGGAAAATGAATTGTGACATTAGTTTGTCATTTCACTCATGGGCATGTTCCCAGATTTTTTTTTAAGCCACAACAATATTTTATGAAAACATCTTTTTCTAGCAAAGGTACAACTAGATTCTGGTTAGGCAGAACCTAAACACATGAAATATTTTCTCCTGCTACAAATTATTCTTTCAACATAGAGACACAATACAGTATTTGTAAAAGGTTCCACTTCTGTTGATAGTTTAGGATCCTTGCATGACCTGGCTTGTATGAGTATCAGAATAAAACTTATAGGAGTATTAATCTATTGTGCAATGCTACCGTGTTTCCCCGAAAATAAGACCCTGTCTTATATTTTTTTGAACCCTGAAACAAGCGCTTGGCCTTATTGACATGCACTTAAAAGCCCGATTGGGCTTATTATCAGGGGATGTCTTATTTTGGGGGAAACAGGGTACTAAGGTTTAACAACCCAAACAGGAATTCTATTTTGGATTACCAGAATTCTGGTAATCTCCCAATTCACAGGGCTGCAATTCTTGAAAGATAAACATGTGATACACTAATATGTGCATGGGGAATGGGTAAGGCCAAAATTATAAGGAAAAATGGAAAACCCAAGAAAAACATCCTAGTTTATTTTCCTGGATTAGGAATTTAAAATATATTGCGTGCATGTTTTCTTATTTAAGAATAAAGAGTGAATATTTTCCTTGCACTTAAAAATAATACTATTATACAATGGCCTGGCCTAAGACTCAAAAGTTGTAATCTAATACTAGTGAATGATTCTGAGAACTAGACTTACCATCTTCTGGGTCTAGGAAGGGATAACTAAAGCCTGAAATTTGGCAGTCCATGTCAATCCTGCTGAAATTAGACAGTTGGGCACGGTGGACCGTAAAGCAGGTTTTAGCCAAGAGTACTGCAATACAAAGTACAGCCTGGGTTCAAGTCCCAAGTGCCATGCAATGGGGTGAGCTCCCGTTACTTGCTCCAGCTCCTTCGAAAGCATGCAAATGCAAGTAGGTAAATAGGTACCACTTTGGTGGGAAAATAACAGAGTTATGTGCACCTTTGGCGTATAGCCATGCTGACCACATGATCCTGAAAATTGTCTTCAGGCAATGCTGGCTCCAGTAGTGGGTTCTAAAACCCTTTACTACCGGTTCGCGCGCGTGCGCGCGACACTTCTGCGCATGCATAAAAGCATCCTGGGCAGGTGGGCGGAGCCTCCCGCCACCGCCAGTTCGCAGAATTCGGCCGAACTGGGAGCAACCCATCGCTGGCTGGCTCCCTTCTCCAAGAAACGGAGATGAGCATTGTGTCCTAGAATTGGACAAGACTAACAGGGAAACCATTACCTTTTACTGCAATATTAATCATGCCTACCGTTGTCTTTCTTGATTGCATGTATGCGATATATTGCACATTTGCTAAGAGCTTTTATTTCTCCTATAACCATCAGAGCACCAACATTCAATTATCTGCTAAAGATAGTATTGTAATACTGTGGGATGAGTGGGGCGGGTTGTAAGTTAATAAACACAATGTTCTTGGGAAGATCAACCTAGCAACTGAAAACATTGGCTGAGTGGAAATCTTCAGCACAATATTTTTCATGCACAGTTGACATACTTAAAACATTACAACAGAGAAAAAACCTGGGGAAGAAAGGAAGGGGGAAAATGTAGGTCACTGAGAAAATTCTGTGGAGCAGTGGATGATATTTTGGGCCCCTGTTTACCTCTCAATGCTTTTGGTAGAGTTATTTCAGAAGCACTGTGTGGGGAAGAAAACAAAAGATTTCATCTGAAAACGAGGATGACAGTTGTTGTTGTTTTAACAGAAATGTCTACCTTATTCTCACTGAAGAAAGAATATAAATATATATACAAAGGCCACTATTGCTATGTCTGCCTCTTGTCAAGCTAGGAATTTTGTTGCATCCCAAACCGATAACAATCCCTTCTTTTCCTAAGACTTCGTTCTGAATACTACACCCACTTTTGGGGACAAGGGAATGGTGCTGCTGAACCGAGATAGCAGCTGCGATACAATCTCAACATAAACACAGATTTTTCCCACCACCACCCCTGAGAGTGTATATACGTATGGCATGGGTTGGGTGTGTACATCACAGTGCTTTAGAAAATGACAGATGTATTCCAAAACATCCTTTTGAACGCCCCTCCTATTTGATGGACAAGTTGGACTCTGTTTGAGATTTGAGCAGGTGTCAAAATCAGCTAGGATGTAGCGGAGCTGGTGGCCTCTTTCCGATGCTATAATTTCCATCTTCTTAAAGCCAGGGTGGTGCTGCATCCATAACACACCGTTGTTACAAAGGAAAAAATCTGGAGTGGAAGAGGAGGCACGGAAGAAGAAATAAAAAGGAAAACGTGTATCAACGTTTGGCAGTTGCGCTGGTCTTTAATGTTTGTTTCCTAGATTGTTATTTTCACACAATAAACATTGCACGTTGCACTTCTTGAAGCATTCAGCGTTTCATAAACTTAATGTATTTGGCTTACTTCATAGGGGAGGGAGCATGCACCCATATGGGTGATGTATGATCTTTTGTTGTATGGTGGGCAAAAAAACCCAATACTGGGTATGTCTATGGAGATTCTCAGTCATCCACATCATGGTTGTCCCAAAGGTGCTTTTTCAAGAGGCAGTTGGGCTTTCTGGGTTTTTTCTGAAGACGTTTTGCTTCTCATCCAAGATGCTTTTTCAGCTCCATAGACATTGAGTTCTAAGTAGTTTTGGGGGTTGTCTTACAGGTAGTCCTCACTTAATGACAGGTCTTAACTTCAAAGTTATGATAGATCACCCCCAAAACTACTTACAACTCAATGTCTGTGGAGCAGAAGAAGCTTCTGGGATGAGAAACAAAATGTCTTCAAAGAAAAACCAGAAAGTCCAGTTGCCTCTTGAAAAAGCACCTTTGGGCCAATACTGGGTTGGAACCCTGAAGACCATGAATACTTAAGAGAGAATGCAGTGCAGTGGTTGGAGCAGAAATTCTCAACCTTTAAGGTGCTAAGGAAGAGAATGTGAAGAACAGGCTGTAGGCACTTTTGCAAAATGGCAGCCTAGAGGAGAAAGCAGGGGTGGGCTTCAAAAATTTTAGCAAGGGGTTCTCTGCCTGGTTGCTGGGTGGGCATGGCCATGGTGGGCGTGGCCTAGTCAGCTTCCTGCACCACAGGGGGGCGTTTTTGCCCTCCCCAGGCTCCGGAGGCTTTCCTCGAGCCTCCGGGAAGGCGAAAACGGCCTCCTCAGGCTCCAGAGGCCCTCTGGAGGCCGGAAACGGGCCCGAAAAAGTTCCCGAACTTCCGGTAGGTCCGTTTTTTGCCCTTCCCAAGCCTCCGTGCGCGCCCTGCACTTACCTGCATCCAAAACGGGCTGCGTGGGGACTCCTGGGAGGGGCGGGGTGGGGTGGACGGGGCTAGCCAGGAGTGGGATTTGGGGGTTCTCCGAACTGCACAGAATCTTAGCTAGAGGTTCTTCTGAACCCCTGCGAACCCCCAGCAGCCCACCCCTGGGAGAAGGCCTACTCCATGGCAGTTAGAGGGCTCACCACCTAGCCACACTGATGAGCCTTCTTTCTACTTGGTAGTGCTGCTGTCACCTGCTGAGATCCACAAAGGTGGTAATAAGCAGCGTGGAAGAATGGCTCACCTGGGTGATTGGGACCCAGAGTTTTGGTGCTGCCTGGGAAGAAGGATTAAAACAGCTCCAACCTCCTCATAACTGGAGAGTTTGTCTCTTAAAAAGGGAACTGAAAGTGAGCGTGGGTGTGTCAAGAAGGGAGTCAAGGCAGGAAGGCAGTAGTCATGCCTCCACCCCAAAGATAAGCAGTCTTCAGCGAGGAGAAGAAAACTGCAATTCTTGGAGCTGCAAGACCGGCTGAGAAGCAGAGCTGAGAACAGGGGAAGAAAAAAGACTGACCACAGCCTGCAAGGCCACTGCATGTAGCAGCCCAGATGCAGAACTCCAGAAAATTGTGAAGGCTGGCAGAAAGAGAAGTCCATTTGCCTACCTATAGAGGAGTGAAAAGGGTTTTTATGTGCAGATAGACTGTGATGGGCCACAGGAGCAGAAGTCCCATCAAATGACTATCATAATTCAGACAGTCATTAAATGAATGGTCATAGGAGTGGTGCGGTGGCCTAGAGGTGGAGCTCTCGCCTCACAATAGCAATAGCAATAGCACTTAGATTTATATACCGCTTCACAGTGCTTTACAGCCCTCTCTAAGCGGTTCACAGAGTCAGCATATTGCCCCCAACAATCTGGGTCCTCATTTTACCCACCTCAGAAGGATGGAAGGCTGAGTCAACCTTGAGCCTGGTGAGATTCGATCTGCCAAACTGCTGGCAGCAGAAGTAGCCTGCAGTACTGCACTCTAATCACTGCACCACTGTGGCAATCAGGAGGCTGTGAGTTCGATCCTAGGTAGAGGCAGATATTTCTCTCTCTGGGCACAATGAGAATATATCTGCTGAACCAATCTCCACATTGACGTCAGGAAGGGCATCCGGCCAGTAAACACTCTGCTAGCTCCATTCAGTTGCCCAGACTCCACCCCGCAAGGGATTATGGGGTCGTTAAAAGATGACGATTATATGAATGGTCATAATTCGAGGACTAACTGTAGTTAGATTTGGCTGATCACAGAACATCCCTGAGCGATACTCACCGCAGCTGCTATGCTTAAATTATATTCATGGCTATCTAGAAGTGCTCCATGGGTGGTGGTGTTGAAGGCGAGATTGGTGGTCTTAAAGGGGTGACTGTGCAAAGATGTTGTTGCAGTTTGCAGTAAGAAGGTCCCAAAGTAGAAGACAAAGACAGCTGCGTGGTAAAGGAAATCCTGAGGGAAGCAAAAATGCAAAAGTAAAAATTGAGAAGATCGAACGTTTGCAGGAATCAAATGATTGGCTGTGCAAAATAGATTATGTCCCATGTCATCACATTATTCTTATATGTATAAAAGGGTTTCAAAGTATTTCTAGCAGGACTACCAGATTCTGTAACAGCTTTGTTCCTTATGCCATCTGTCTGGTAAACTCACAAGATTCGTTTTTCTCGCCATGTACACGTACACATCCGAACTAGACTATGTCGTTTCTCTGTGTCATATAATAGATGTGGGTATATGCATAATTTTGTATCTATCATACACTCCACTCCACACCACTCCACTCCACTCTACTCTAATCTACTCTACTCCCCCTTTCTCAGCAACCAGGATGAGAGTGATTGGTGTGTCATTCATTTTACTCCACAACTGATAGCTGTAGTATGAGATGGGAGAAAAGAGGAGGAGAAGAGTATATTGGAGGTGGTGACCCTTTGAGAGCTGTATGCAACGAAATTTCATTTTAATGTATGCCGATTAGTGTACATTCAAAGTGACAATAAAGTTATTCTAAGTCTAAGTCAGAAGTAATTTGCAGAATTTTTTTGGCCCTCAGGGCTGGGATTACAACATGATACCCAGGAGTCTGTCATTCCTGTGGTCCTGCCACTTTGCAACTATTAACCAGGAACGATCCCGCTTAGCGTTGGAGGCCAAAGGTGGGCAGAAGCAGTTGACCTACTACAGAGACATATTTTTACTAAAAGGAATGCATGATGTAATATATTATCACTCTCAGGGTGATCCTGCTGTTCTCCCTTCTGCCTGCAGTTCCCAAAGCTGAATCAAGAAAACATGACACTCCTTTAAGGCCAAGCATAGAGCAGATGCAATTTTTTAAATAACAAGAGCTCTTTAAGTCTACCCATCTAATTTCTACCCCTGTGTGAATGTGTTTGTTAGTCTTAACTCTTGGAGAAGGCAGGTTTTTGGCAGCATTTTCAGAAGTGGCATGTGATTTCCTCCTTCCTCTTCCGAAGGCTAAGAGAAAGTGACTGCCCCAAAGTCACCCAGCTGATTTTATTTCTAAAGCATGACTAGAGCTACTCTGGTCTCAAGGTTATGGCACAAGGCTAGAAACCAGGAGACTGTGAGTTCTAGTCCTATCTTAGGCATGAAACCTGTTGTGGTCCACCAGCGGCCTGCGGAGCTGGCAGCAGAGTCGGACAGCAAGGAGGCTGGGGAGGAACATGGGCCAGTCCTGGAGTCTGGAGAAGGCTCTTTGTCAGAGGCAGAGATGGGGCCTGGGCCATCTGGGAGTTCTGTGCTGACTCCGGAGCCTCCAGAGGCTGATATCAGCGAGATAGAGGAACAGGGGGAGCCTGTTCCCAATGCGCGCATGCGCAGAGCTGCCAGAAGGCAAGAACAGTTAAGGAAGAAAAGGGCTACTCAGGAGTAAGGCTTGGAGATGATTGGCCCCTCCCATAGGACATAAAAGAGGAGCAAATGGACATGAGCCTTTGCAGGAAGCAATTAGTTCATATAGTCGCTTCAAGCTCTGAGAAGTCCGTTTGACTCTGTGCTCCATTTGGCCTTGCAAAACTAATTGGCAATTAGGTCTCTGGCAGCGTTTCAAGGGAGATAAAGGTGGGTGGAGATAAAGGTGGGTGCTTATCAGCCTTCTCCCGAAAGACTGTGGCAGACTTCTGTCGGACTAATTAAAACTGTTTGGGACTTATTATGGCTGTGAATGAACATAATTCACAGCCATTGAAATAAAAAGAGTTTTTTTGGGACTACGTTTGTGATTTATGCTTTATCAGGAAGCCTAGGTCAGAACAAAACCCGGCTGGCTGACTTTGGGCCAGTCACCAGGAGACTGTGAGTTCTAGTCTGACCTCAGGCATGGAAGATGGCTGGGTGACTTTCGGCCAGTCCCTGTCTCAGCCCAACCCACCTCACATGGTTGGTGTTATGGAGAAAATGGAAAGAGGGAGGAGAATTATGTTCGTAGCCGTGAGTTATATATAAAAATAATAAAGGTGCAATATAAATAAATAACTAGATGAAATAAGGGCTATATTTAAGTGGTGAGTTCTCCTGATTTTGAATGACAGGCTAAGATCCTATCCATAAAAATAATCAATCAATAAAAACCAATAAAATTTATTTATTTATATAATTTATAGAACTATACATTATATAAATAAATACATTTTATTGGTTTAACTGTCCATCACACAATAGAGACTTTAGGCAGGGAACAGAGGATTAAAATCCCAAATCCGAATTTTTTTTTTTAAAAAAATACTAATCCAAAACAACTAATCCAATAACAATAAAACACATTGTTGAGTATAAAAACATTCCATTTTCAATCAACAAAGATTAAAACAAGAAATATACCAACATGGCTCACCGACTCTCCCAGATCAAATGCCTGAGAGAACATTCAGATCTTCAGTGTCTTAGGAATGGCCTCATGCACAGTGCTTGGAGGAACAGGGCTACAGCAGAAGCACAATCTTTTCTGACCTTCATTGATCCATGTATACACACATAAGTACCAACAGAAGAAAATATTTGTAGCTCAGGGTTGAACTCTGGGGTCCTTAGTGCTCTCTGAGCTTGGCTGTTTTATTTAAACTTATCATCATGAAATGAGTGGATCTGTCCTCTCATTGCCTGCTAATTGGTTTAAAAAAGAGAAAGCAAAGAGGGGGTGGGAATAGAGAGTTTTTCTCAACAAGGGGGAAATTAGATGGCCCACAACCAATGTTCCCTCTAAGCTGCGCGGCCGCGCACGTGACAGGGAATCGCCGCGCGGCAGTTTCTAACTGCCGCGCAGCGATTTCCAATGTCAGAGGGAACATTGCTGCTTGGCCGTGCACCTGACAGGGAATCGCCGCGCGGCAGTTTCTAACTGCCGCGCAGCGATTTCCAATGTCAGAGGGAACATTGCTGCTTGGCCGCGCACCTGACAGGGAATCGCCGCGCGGCAGTTTCTAACTGCCGCGCAGCGATTTCCAATGTCAGAGGGAACATTGCCCACAACCTATTGATTTTTCCAGGAAGCAATCATAATGTGCTTTTGCCAGAGAACATAAGAAAAACTAGTGGCCATTCTCCTTCGGAGGTTTACTGTTTCTCTTGTAAATGCCTGAGGATGATTGTGAACTCAATCAAATTGTATCCCTCAAGGCAATTCCAGTCACATCTCTGAACACAGCCCTATTAACAAACCGTACAATAATCAGCATGGTTTGTATGAAGCCCAGGAAGAAGGAGAAACATTCATCAGGGTGGATGAAAATTGATGATTTAAAAAAAAAAAAATTAAAAATCAGATTTTTGTTTATTTAAATTGGATTTTTTTTATTTAAATCAGATTTTTTTAATCAAATTTATTTTAATACAATGCTTTGGAGTAAAAATCTATCTAAAGATACATTAGTAATTTAGTTTATTCAGCATGAAATGGAGCTTAGTTATGTAGCATGAGGCTGCATATTCTGCAATATTGAGACTGTCGGTGAGTCAACAGCAGGTCAGAGGAGGAGCCGCTGCGGGACAGAGATGACAGTTGCTCTTTAAAAATTATGATTTAAATCAAGCTGCCTTTTTACTAGTGATTTAAATCATGATTTAAATCAACTTGATTTAAATCAACTTGATTTAAATCAACTTGATTTAAATCAACTTGATTTAAATCAAATCCACCCTGACATTCATTCAATTTTAATTTTAATACAAGTCTATTAATTTGTATTTTCTCATTCTCCTAGGTGAATAAGAATAACAGAATTGGAAGGAACCTTGGAGGTCCTCTAGTCTAACCCCCTGTTCTTTCATCAAACTTGGTCATCTATGAGTTGAATCTGTAGATCAGTGTAGCCTTTGGACATAATTATGTACAATAATGTTTTACAACACAGAAAATTGATACCAAAATCTGGGTCAATTTATTTTCCAAAGCACCAGAGGGCAGGACAAGAAACAATGGATGGAAACTAATCAAGGAGAGAAACAACTTGGAATTAAGGAGAAACTTCCTAATAGGAAGGACAACTAACCACTGGAACAACTTGCCTTCAGAAGTTGTGGGTGCTTCATCACTGGAGGTCTCTTTTAAGAAGAAACAGTCACTTGCCTGAAATGGTATAGGGCAGGGATGGCTAACCTTTTTCTCGTTGTATGCCAAAAGTGCACGTGTGTGCGTGTGACAGTGCGCACGCGTGCCGGCACCCATAATACAATGTGGGGGAGCCCTGCGCATGCGTGCACGACCTCTTACGCTCCTCCCATCCCCTCATGCATGTGCATGCTCCCCCCAACCCCCGTGCATGTGTGCGTGACCCCCTGCCCCCCATTTTGGGCCTAGTAGGCCTCCCTGCAGCCTCCTGGGACCAAAAATGGGCTGTTGGGGGGCACACCGCACCCCCCACGCCCTGTTTTAGGCCTAGCAGGCCTCCCTGCAGCATCCTGGGACCAAAAACGGGCTGTGGGGGATGCACCCCCCCACACACTCCCCCCACCCATGCACGCATGATCCCCGCCCCCGCACACGTGCCCCCCGCATATGCACGCGCATCTCCCACATGTGCCCCAACCCCCGCATCCCAAAAATCAGCTGGCCGGCAGGAGGCGCGCGCACATGCACGATGGAGCTGAGATGGGCGACGGCTCACGTGCCTGCAGTGAGGGCTCTGCGTGCCAGCTGTGGCACGCGTGCCATAGGTTCGCCATCACGGGTATAGGTTCTCCTGCTTGAGCAGGGGGCTGGACTAGAAGACCTCCAAGGTCCCTTCCATCTCTATTCTATTCAGAATATGGGAGAAAATTATGTCAGGAACAAACACATGCCAAACTTAGGGATTTTCAGGTGGATTTAAAAAAAGAAAACAAAAAAACAAAACCAATGTTGAAATGCTCACGACACAGCAGACCTGACCAGGGTCATTTTAAGTTTCAATGTTCACTTTAATACTGAGCAATGGATCTTTCCTTGTTTACTGTGCAAACAAAGGCAGAATTAAAGTTAACTCGTCTTGTGAGTTTGCAGCTTTCCAGAGCAAAGCTGCCCTTGCAATCCTCCACTCAAATCCCAAAAAGAATAAACAAAAGAAAGCCAAAATCCACAACAAAGGCATCAAGAGAACACACAAGTAAATCATCCTGAACTTCCATCTTTACAAGTTCATATGCGTGCACAAACATTAAAAAATATTAACACAGCAGTAAGCCACCATTACATTAATGGAATTGCTCATCCTGTGGATTTATAGCATGGGTAATTCTTTTGGATTTGGGCCTGTATACTCAGCAATTCCTCAAGTAGCTCCTTACAAGTGCCATTCTTAAAAGCAGTCTCAGCTTCCTTCAGTACTTACTGTGGTCTCCCCTATACTCACAAAAACGGTTATTCAAGAAAACTTTCACTTTAGATAAAATGTACATGCAGAACATGCACCAATAAGCCATTCTTTCATCAACCATCTAGATTTTTTTCCCGTTTCGCAATACATTGGTCAGTGACAACTCATTTTTATCAATGGGTTTTCTAAAACCCAAAACAGCCTGTCATTTATTAAGAGTACAGGTAGTCCTTGACTTACGACCTTAGGCTTAGTGACCAGGCTACTTTTGACCAGTTATGATGGCCGCCTCCACCCCTGAGGTCATGTGATCACGTTTTGGCCACTCGGCAACCATCCTATTTGTGGCACCCTATGGTCACATGACTACAATTTATGATTTTTGCCGGAAACTGGTGTTTACTTCAGGTTTTGGCAAAAACAAAAACAAAAAACCCCCACATTGCAGACAATAAGTTTGCTTAATGACTGCGGGTTTGCTCAATGGCCACCTCAAAAAAGGTCATAAAATCGGGCGTAGTTATGACCCTCTTAATGACAGGCACAAATTGCAATCATAATTACAGGTTTAATTACAATTGTAGGTCAAGGACTTCTGTAGGAGGATCTGCTTTATTAATCCCAATGATTTAATGTACCAGATCCAAGACTAAGACAGTGTTTTCAAAAGCTTTGTTTCAACAGGTGTTTGGACTGTTTGACCCAAGCAAACCCCAAATATGAACCTTCTCTAACCTGGCATCTGTAATGGAAAGAAGGAAGAACCTTGAGGTACAGGAGGGAAGAGCTGCAACCAAGTTAATAGTCAGATAAGAGAAATATGAGTGCAAAGCAGAAATATAATTTGAGAGTACCATTTCAGACATGACCCAAAGGTGCTTTTTTTCAAGAGGCAACTGGACTTTCTGGTTTTTCTTTGAAGATGTTTCGCTTCTCATCCAAGAAGCTTCTTCAGCTCTGACTGGATGGTGGGGAATAGAAGGAGTTATATTCCTTGCAGACAGCTGGTCATTTGCATTCTTTTAGAGAGTTCTGTGACACCAATAAACCTCCAAGTGGCCTCAACGACTCCCTAAAAGAATGCAAATGACCAGCTGTCTGCAAGAAGTATAGCGCCTTCCATTCCCCACCATCCAGTCAGAGCTGAAGAAACTTCCTGGATGAGAAGAGAAACATCTTCAAAGAAAAACCAGAAAGTCCAGTTGCGTCTTGAAAGAAGCACCTTTGGGACAACTATGACCTGGATGACTGAGAATCTCCATAGACATTTCAGACATGACCTTCTCTAATTCTCATGAAGCTAAAGGGAGGGAGGGGGAAAGTAAATTAGGGACATGCAAGATTCTGTATTATAATAAAAATCGTATTAACATTCATAACTTTGGTTTCCTAGGAATGGCTGTCAGCATCTTTCCAGGAGAGTTGGGACTGCAGTTGATGACAAGGAATTATCATCTTAACTAGAAAAATGCCAAATGTTCTACCATTGGAATGTCTGGTTGCAAACTGCCCAAGGAGCTGCTGATACAGTTCTACAGAGGAATTATTGAGTCTGTCATCTGCACCTCTATAACTGTCTGGTTTGGTTCTTGGTTTGGTTCAAGACACAGACTTCAGAGGATAATTAGAACTGCAGAAAAAACAATTGCTACCAACCTGCCTTCCATTGAGGACCTGTATACTGCAAGAGTCAAAAAGAGGGCTGTGAAAATATTTACAGACCCTTCACATCCTGGACATAAACTGTTTCAACTCCTACCCTCAAAACGATGCTATAGAGCACTGCACANTTTATTTTTTCCTTGTTTGATTTTATTGTTTATTTGTATTTTATGACTTTCATTAAGTGTTGTACCTTATGATTCTTGATGACCGTATCTTTTTTTTTAATATATACTAAGAGCATATGCACCAAAGACAAATTCCTTGTGTGTCCAATCACACTTGGCCAATAAAGAATTCTATTCTATCTATCTATTCAGAAATGTTCTACAAGTGGTTCTGTCTCAAAATATATGGTTCAACTCCTTTGAAGTGTTTCATGATGGAGTATTTTGTACATCCTGCTCATATTACTTATCAAGACTGGATACTTGGACCACCTAATTATGGGGGAAGGTGCATCCGTGACGGAATGACGGAGACGACCTCACGTCTAATTTACAGGAAGTGCAACCAGTTGGAGAAGATTGATATATGACAGGCTGAAATCATAAGAGATTTTTAAACACTGATTGACTCCTTGCATTGCACAGAGCCATAGTTAGATTTAATGAAGGCTTGGGCTGCCAATCTGTAACTGCTGAGTTCAGACGTCACATTAAGCCCTAAACCATGTTTTGCAAAACACAATGGCTGGGTTCAATAACACTCTACAGGTAATGTAGTCCTTGACTAATGACTGCCATTGGGTTCAGCATTTCCACTGCTAAGCAAGGAGGTTGTTAAGTGAATTTTGCCCAGTTTTTTTTTAACTTTCCTTGCCCTGTTTTTAAGCAAATCACTGCAGTTGTTAAGTGAATCACATGGTTGTTAAACAAATCCAGCTTCCCCCAATGACTTTGCTTGTCAGAGCCAGACGGGAAGGTTGTCACTGGTGACCCTGTGACCCCGGGATACTGCAACCTTCATAAATACATGCCATGAATTTTGATCATGTGACCATGGGGATGCTGCAATGCTCATAAGTGTGAAGTCCGGTCCTAAGTCACTTTTTCCAGTGCTGTTGTAACTTCCAACAGTCGCTAAACAATGGTTGTAAGTTGAGGACTACCGATATGCCAAAGCAAAATAAATCACCTTGTAGTTTTGTGATAAGTATAAATTCATTCCTGGAAATGTCTCTGACTTGTTCCCATTTTTTTTTTTTTACTTGCAGCCTTTTTTGCATGCTTACCAAACGGTTCCAGTCGATGGCAATTCTTTCTCGGTAACTGAAGAGAAAGACCAAAAGGAAGGAGATGGAGGTGAAACAGGCCGTCACAGATACAAACATCACCCAGCCTTGTAGTAGAGGCAAAGGAACTTTTGTAGCAGCTACTAGTATCCATACAAGGGCTCCAAAAAGCTGTAAGATACAAACATATAAAGAAACTGTAAGGAAGCATACATGCACATATGCTTATGACTCTATTCCTTTTTGTGACAAAATTATACAGAGTAAATTTGGGAAAAAATACTAAGCAAAAAAAAAAAAAGTCAAAAGAGGGGAAAAAGGGAATTGACTACATATAGTATAGTTTAATACACTGATACAATTCATTACACCTCTCCCTGTCTGCAGCATATTCTTGATTTCATCATGTGCATATCTCTCTTCATACATTTGTCTTTCATTCTTTAAATTGCTCATCTCTGTTTTTCAGGGACTTATCAATTTTGTCCAGCCATGACTTTTTTCCCCCGTCATCTTCCTCTCAACCCATTCATAATGAAACACTTTTAAAAATTTAAGGCTGAAATACATAGACTCTAATAAGTTCTGTGCACACTTTCTTAAATACAGCACTATTCAGATTATGTTAAGTATGGAGTTACTTATTGGACTAATTCTGAATTCAGTTCTACTGCAATAACCATCAGGAGACTTGGCTGTAAACTTAGCCTTATAGCTTCTATTTATTGTTGGGTTTCTTTTCTTATACGAGTCCCTTTTATTTATCTCTTTACTGTATTTTACTTCCTTTCTTCGGTCTATCACTATAAATTAGAGCACTTCTTTAATTTTCCAAATGAGCCAGGACTCTGTATCATCAAGGTTAATGATAATAATAATTTATTAAATTGATATGCTACCCAATTCCCAGCAAGACAAGGTTGTGTCTCATGTAATAAGAATTCGGTATCTCTCCTGCAGATTTAACAGGAGTGGTCCAGATTTTTGAAAGCCTAAATAGGATTTGCACTATTTACCAGTCCTGCAAAAACAAAAAAATCTGGAAATTTAGAATGCTATCACTTGCCAGAATGCTTTCAGAAATCTGTCATGTTTTCAGAGTGTTCAGCTTCATCTGGTAATAGTATAGGGCAGGGGTGTCAAACTCAAGGCCCATGGGCCGGATCCAGCCCGCGGGGTGCTTAAATTTGGCCCGCGGGGCCGGCCTGGAAATAGCAAAGGACCGGCCCTCTGGCAGCCAAAATGGGGCGCGGCGGGGCTGCGCACGGTCTTCCCGCGCCCCATTTTTGGCCTGGATGGCCTCCTACAGCACCGTTTTGGCCAGCAGGGTGCTGCAGGAAGCGTCTGTCCTGTCTCCCCCCCACCCCCGGCCAGCCTGCGGAGAACTACAATGCTGATTCAGCCCTTGAAGGAATCCAGTTTGACACTCCTGGTATAGGGTCTCCTGCTTGAGCCAGGGGTTAGACTAGAAGACCTCCAAGTTCCCTTCCAACTCTATTATTATATGATGTTCTATTTTGTAAAATCTGTAGCCAACAGAGGCAATTATTATATTGACTAGGAATTATGGGAGTTGAAGTTCAACACATCAGGAGGACATTAGATTGTAGAGTGTTCTGATAGAAATAAATCAGCTCTAAATCATTGGGGTGTTGCTGGTCAGTCCTTCTAATATAACAAAAATGCGCCTATTGAGCAGAACATAGATAGTCCTCTTTTGGTGACCCCAATTGGGACCAGAACTGTCATTAAGTGAAGCAGTTGCTACATGAAACCACAACTGTGCTTACCATCTTATTTTAGCTTTTCTTTGATCTACAGACCTGTGAAGGTCACAAATACAAGGATTGCTTGCAAAGTTATTTTTTAATCACTGTTGTAATAATGAACAATTATTATCTGAGACAGTCTCTAAACAAAGACTACTTATATGTTTTTTGGAAAACATATGCAACTCACCCACCCACCCGAAAGACCCCCCAAAACCAAACACTACTCAGAAAGAAATTATATGCAGATAAATCTCCAGGACTTGTGTATCTTTAAATTGCCAAGTAATTCTGTGGTAAATCTTTTCTTGTCACTTGCTTAGGAAATCAACGGAATTTCTTTCTTTCTTTTAAACAAGGTGTTAAAACATTTGGAAAAAAAAAAGAAATTTAAAAACGGCATTGCTACTAGGCAAAAGAGTTGATTTTTATACTGATTCTTCTTTACCCTGTCATGGAGAAATTAATCTGATATACTTTATCATTTTATCCCCATGGGAGAATGTCCTCCCTTGCTTTAAGCTGCAATGTGATATCCACTTATCTGGGAATAAGATTCCACTGGACATAATGGGACTATTTTAGACTTGCACAGGAATGTACTATAATTTCTTATATTATTCAGGTATTTGAAAAACAGTCGATACTTCTTTCAGGTCTCAAACCATGTTTCATTCACAGAACAATCTGGATCAATCGACTTGTGCTTCTTTAAAGGCTCAGTGTCTGATTTGACAGTGCACTATCCCAAAATAGGAAAACACCACAAAAATGGTCTGATTGTTTCAACAACCCCCCACCCACCCACACACAAAAAAGCATATGAGTACATTGTGTGCTTGTCATACATTCCATCTAAGGTCACTTCCCACATGGGGGAAGACTGTCAACATCACATAAACTATAGCTTGGTCAAAGTTTGGAATCCGTATTTAGGATAATTTGGTCTTTTAGATTATGATTAAGATTAAGACTGCAATTTATACAGGTAGTCCTTGACTTACAACAGTTGATTTAAATTAAATACATTAAATACATGCCAGCTGTCAAGTGTCCGAATTTTGATCATGTGACCATGGGGATGCTATAACAGTGGTAAGTGTGAAAAACAGTCATAAGTCACTTTTTCAGTGCTACTATAAACTTTGAATGGTCACTAAATGAATCATTGTAAGCCAATGACTACCTGTATCTTTGTCTGATCTCACGTTGCTTTTTCAAGATCAATCAAGTATGGCTAGGTGTTGCCAACTAGCTGGGTCCTGAAAATAAAAATGGGTTAAAATGAAATTACAAAACAGAAGCACAGTTGCTTCTTCTGTACAGAACTTGGTGTCATTCAACAATACAAATCCCTTCCATTTGAAATAACTCTCTCCGACCACTGATATGCTAGCTTAAAGGTTTATTTTAGCCAAATAAGCGTGTTTGGAGGCTAAGGACCTTAAATTAGCCACATATTCCAAATCTCATTCTATTCAATGGAGTGTCTTCCTGATGTTGTTTGCCCGAGTATGGGGACTGTCTTTTTGATGGGAAAACAAAAAAGATTTTATGGAATTAGAAATCGCGTTCCAGCATAGATATCATACGGAGATGAATCCAGCTTTAGTCTCTGACATCTGCACATAATAGATCTAACAGTGATCTCTTGACCAGAGGTCTGAAGGCAATAATTGAAAGTAATCAATCTCATCTCTCTTAGTGCATATAATAGAGAAATACGGAAATACTTTGGAGAGCTACATCAAAATAGAAGAGTGTTGCTGGTTGTTGTTTTTTTTTTACAGCTATGCCTCTGTGTCCATGTAATGATTCATATTCCTGTTGCCAAGACAACGTAAGTATGATGCCAGTTCCAACGCCAATTACTACTGCAAGCCAATAGTTAGTTAGTTTCGGTTGATTCAGCCACAGGGACGTGTCCTTCGCATCGCCCAGCTACGGCAGTACAGTTTTGTTAGGGCACGTTGCCTGCACTATGGCAATGCTGCCAAATCACATGCATAACATCCCAACACTATGGAGCCATTCACTAAAAACCAGTGCAGGCATTTGAAACAAACAAACAAGCAAAAAAAAAAAAAGGCTCTGCTGCCAATCACAACAGCTCTCAACTCCCTTTCTGGATAAAAAAAGCTTGCAAGGAGGCTGTAAGTATATTTGGTTGAACCTACTTACAATCTCCCATAGACATGGGAAACCCGATTATGCAAGACTGTGTTCCCACAGAAGGCTTTAAACTTGTTGAATGGGACAGCCATGGAACTATCAGAACACCTGCTTTATTTTCTATTTTTAATGCTTGAAGAGGACTTTGGTGATCCTCTTGGAGGAACTGTAGTTGAAGGATCAGCATAGAGGGGACACTAACAGATTTAACAGAATAACAAGAGTTGGAAGGGACCTTGGAGGTCTTCTAGTCCAACCCCCTGCTCAAGCAGGAGACCCTATATCATTTCTGACAGGTAGTTACCCACTCTCTTCTTAAATGCCTCCAGTGATGGAGCACCCACAACTTCTGAAGGCAAGCTGTTCCACTGGTTGATTGCTCTCTCAGTTAGGAAATTTCTCCTTAGTTCTAGATTGGATCTTTCCTTGATTAGTTTCCATCGATTGTTTCTTGTCTTGCCTTCAGGTGCTTTGGAAAAAAGACTGACCCCCTCTTTTTTGTAGGAGCCCCTCAAATATTGGGACACTGCTATCATGTCAATGTGGTCCTTCTTTTCACTAGGCTAGCCATACCCAATATAGTAGAGTGACTAAATATAGAAGCTCCAAAGAAATAACTCTGATGTGGATGTGGGGGTAGCAGAAACCTATTTTCAACTGCTGTCCCACTATACATGTGTGTTGGGACACTTGCATGTCTCCTACTTGGTAGGATGTGGGCAAGGTAGAGTCTAGATTAGAAACTGGAGCTTGCATAGAATACACTAAGCATGCTTTATACAAAAAAAGGATGGTTGTTGCATTAGTGGCATCCTGGCCAAAATGTGCATAAACAGACCAGTACATTTCTAAATGTACTGGCACATGTAATAAATCCTGAGAAAATGTCAAAGCAATTCTCCAGGCCAACTTATATCTAGCATAATGAAGGTGGAGTATCTTTTTCTCATGTTTGTTCCTTTTCAAGGACTAAGGATTTTTTCCCCCTAATCTGCCCACTCCTTCCTGTAATAGTCTGACTCCCAGGATCTATTAGACACAGATCACAATGTATGACAACTGCAGGAACACATATCCTGTATGAAATAAATACTGAAAGTGAGATTTATCTGCCAGAAGAATAAGAGGAAAATAATGAAAGAGGACGTGGAAGCTACTTGGAACAGGGTGAACAGAATTTCATAATTTATCATCCTAATGGGTACAAAAGAGTATTTTGGGTGGGATGATGACGTGAAAGGAGCTGCAGATGAGATAAAAATGCACCTAAGAAAAAAATTACTGCAAAATAAGAGGTAGAGAAAATATAGAACCATTTTGACAGAAATGAAATATTTTGGAAGTGGGTGAAGAGGGCTAAGCAAGGAACATTGAATAGGGACATTTTTAGAGATTTGTATAAAATGATAATCAATGCAAATGGGGATTGAAATCCAAATTTTTTTACTACCGGTTCTGTGGGCATGGCTTGGTGGGTGTGGTGTAGCTTGGTGGGCGTAGCTTGGTGGCCGTGGCAGGGGAAGGATACTGTAAAATCTCCATTCCCTCCCCACTCCAGGGGAAGGATACTGCAAAATCCCCATTCCCTCCCCACTCCTGGGGGAAGGATATTGCAAAATCTCCATTCCCACCCCACTCTGGGGCCAGCCAGAGGTGGTATTTGCCGGTTCTCTGAACTACTCAAAATTTCCGCTACCGGTTCTCCGAACTACTCAAAATTTCTGCTACCGGTTCTCCAGAACCTGTCAGAACCTGCTGGATTTCACCCCTGGATTGAAACACATGCTACTAATATTAGAGCTCAAGAATAAAAAGATCAATGCTGCAGCAATGTTGCGAATTATGTAAAGTTTTGTGCAAATATGAAGTTAAGGATTGGTTGCCAAAAGTGTGAGAATAAATGAAGTAACATAGAAGGAAAAGTGTCCATGAATTTGCATTCTAATTCCATCTTCTTCACAACTTCAGCAAAGGGAACGGGTCTTTCAACTCCAGTTCTCTATTAAAAAAAGATCAATGTTTCTTAACCTTGGCAATTTTCAGACCTGAGGACTTGAACTCCCAGAATTTCCCAGCCAGGATGATCAGAGTCCCCATATCTTAAGTTATGATCAGAGTCCCCATATCTTAAGTTGCTAAGATTGAGAAACACTTATTTATGCCAAAATAGGAGAGGATAGCCATATGCAAACGAGGGCAGAGGTACAGCCTCTTTAAAAGTTTTAAAGAAATGATGATTTTAGTAAGTATAAATATCCCATTGGTTGAATTTAATTCTTTCAAAGAACGATTAAAGAGGCAGGAGCCATGTTGTAGTTTTCTACTGGCTGTCCAATTTGGAATTTAAGAAGTCCTGTCCAGTGTCCATCCAGATAGTCTCTTGTCTTACATGACCATAGAAGCAAACTTTTTTGCCCACCTAACTGTAATTTGGTCATATTTACTGTCCTGCAAACTGAAGAAGGAAATTGACTTTATGATTCCTGGGAGAATAACTGCATTGTTCTTAATGCACCGATTCTGAAACATTTTTAGACACCACCAGCAAAATTTTATCCCTACTGTATTTTATTTATAAAATTTTCAGAAAATTTTATTTCCTACTGTATTCAAAAAGAATAATTCCCAGGAGAATTACATATCACACAGATGTCGTCACTGGATAGGTAAATGTTTGTAAGCTGCCCAGAGTCACCACTAGATGAGATGGGTGGCACATAAATCAGAGACAGAGAGAGGGACAGGGGGGGGGGGGGGGAGGGAGACAGACAAAGGGAGGGGGGGAGGGAGAGAGAGAGAGAAAGAGAGAGGGGGGAGGGAGACAGAGTGAGAATGAGAGAGAGTGAGAGAATGAGAGAGAGAGAATGAGAGAGAGACAGAGGTCACTTAATTTCATTTTCTCATGCCAATTCAGTCTTTGTGCCTAAGAAATTAAAACATTGTAGCATCCCAATCAACATATGGATTATATGGATATTGTAAAAATATCCAAGGACCAGGATCATAAACCGCAGTAACTCTGTTTTTGCTTCATTTTGGCTTAGTGGGATATGTGATTCCAGCTATTTTAATTGTTACCATAATCAAATCGCATTCAATCTGTTAAAAAATATATATATATATTCAACCACCAAAAGCCATACTAAGCGTGGCTTCTCGAATTTTTCCCAAACCTTTTATGAGAAGTGGCCAGAGTTATTGTATCTTCTTATAGTTGCTGTATCTTCTTGTACATAACAAAGCAATACGCCTGTGTGTGTGTTCCTATTCTCTTATAGCATTCCTACTGTATGGGCACGTATGGGTGTGCTGGGAAGCATGAATCAGATTATATATGCACAGTTCTGAGTAATGTGAACCAGGAAGGCAGTGGGAGGGGGGCTTAGAATGGAGAAGTCATCAATATTAGTAGCTCTTGACTTTTCTGTGGTACTGCTTGCCCTCTGGATGTCATCCCCCTCCCCCAAGATCCAGGTAACTATTCCGTTGATGTTTTGGAAGCCACTAAAGAGCCAATTATGCTCCTAAACAGGGGTGGGCTTCAAAAATTTCAGCAACGGGTTCTCTGCCCAGTTGCTGGGTGGGTGTGGCCATGGCGGGTGTGGCCTAGTCGGCCTCCTGCACCACGGGGGGGGGGGCTGTTTTCGCCTTCCCCAGGCTCCGGAGGCTTTCCTCGAGCCTCTGGGAGGGCGAAAACTGCCTCCATTGGGCTCCGGAGCTTCTGGGAGGCCCGTTTCCCCCCCTCTCTGCGTGAGCCCTGCACTTACCTCGCATCCAAAACGGGCCGCGTGGAGACTCCTGGGAGGGGCGGGGTGGGGTGGGAGGGGCCAGCTAGGGGTGGGATTTGGAGGTTCTCCGAACCGGCCATAACGTTAGCTACGGGTTCTCCCGAACCCGGGCGAACTCGTAGTAGCCCACCCCTGCTCCTAAACGCTATTGGATATACTTCCTTCCATTTTACAGGTACTCCTCAACTTACAATTGGGACCAGAATTTTCATTGCTAAACAAGAGGTTCTTAAATGAGTCATGCTGAATTTTATGACTTTTTTTTTGCCGTGGTTGTTAAGCAAATCACTGTAGTTTTTAATTGAATTAGGCAGTTGTTAAGCGAATCCGGTTTCTCTCATTGAGTTTGCTTATCAAAAGCTGGCTAGGAAGGAAGCCAAATGGCAATCAGGTGTTAGATTAGACACTGCAACCTTTGTAAGAGATGGCATGCTGGTTACCAAGCACCCAAATTTTGACCATGTGACTATGGGAATGCTATGATGGTCATAAGTGTGAGGATTGATTGTAAGTCTCCTTTTTCAGGGCCACTAGTTTTTTTTTTGTCTTTGTACTTTAAAAAACAAAAAATAATAATTGTAAGCTGTCCCGAGCATAGGGAACTAAGTAACCTATAAACTTAAGATATGCATTTTAAAAAATCAATAAAAATAAAAATGACTAACTATTCCTTCCACCAGGGAAAAATATCTGATTTCTTTTCACTATAGCCTCATTTTTAGACTCATTTGAAAGGGTTTTTTTCCCCATCACATCAAATTCAGCCCTATTCTGTTCTATTTTAGAGAGTTATTCTGCTGACAGGTGGACAAAGTACCTACCATTCACATAATTTATTTCCACATTTATTAGATTGGAAAAAATAAAAGAACAAAAAACCCCTGTTTTAAGTAGCTTCTTGTTATCCCTCTCCTCACATTAATTCGCTTCCACAATGGCCAACTAAATGGATTTGTCCTGCAATAAAGTAGCATATTTTGATAGCAAATAGACACAAAATGATAGCAGCAATATATACTATCCATTTTGTTAAGAGCTGGCTTCGTACAATACCCTTTACTTGGTTACTGATTCATTTTTCAGCTTTGCACAATCCTCTGTATTATAAGCTAATTAAATGGGGCGGGTTTCTCCATCCAATTAAGTCATTAAAAATCTAACTACAGTAATCAAAACTAATCAAGTTTAGCATATCATTTGAATATAAATGCTAGTTTAACTCACAGATGGGTAGTCTTCGACTTACGACCACAATTGAGCCCAAAACTTTCATTGCTAAGCAAGACAGTTAAGTGAGTTTTGCCCCAATTTAGGACCTTGCTTGCCACAGTTAAGTGACTCACTTCAGTTGTTAAGTGAGTAACATGGTTGTTAAGTGAATCTGGTTTCCCCATTGATGTGGCTTGTCAAAAAGGCAAAAGATGATCACACAACCCTAGGGCATTGCAACCGTCATAAATACATGCCAATTGCCAAGTATCCAAATTTGGATCATGTGACCATGGGGATGCTGCAACGGTTGTGTGAAAAAAAGCTCATAAGTCGCTTTTTTCAGCACCATTGTTAACTTTGAACAGTCACTAAACAAATGGTTTTAAGTGAAAGGCTCCCTGTATTGCAATACCCTTTCAATGGGGCTGTCCTTGAACACCATTTGGAAGTTATAGCTGGTCCAGATTGTGGCAGCGCAGGCAATGATGAACAAAACACGACATCCCCCTTTGGTCATCACTAATTTGTGACATGCATAATTTGTCACCTATTGGCTTTCAGGATGCAATTCAAAATGCTGGTGTACCTCGTATACAGACTGACCGGTTTGAGATGGGCGGGTATACAAATTGAATGAATGAATAAATGAATGACTAAAAAGCTGCTTGTGGAATTAGACCTGCTTATTTGAAGGAGTGCCTATCTCGAATAGTTTCTGTAAGGCCTGGCACAGTGGGTGTGTTATACATCCCTTTAATTAAACAGTACTTTCATTTATCAGGACCTAGGAAATAGGTCTTTTGACATAATATCAGCCTCTGGAACAGTATTTTCCCAGAGAGTCATATAGCTCCCACCCTGATGGATATTCTAAAGATCCTTGAAAATCTAGGTGGTTTCCCTAAACGTTGAGCCTCTGTTAGGTTTTTTTTTTTTTTAAATAAGCTATGTATTTTCTTTTCAGATATACATGATTTCCTCTCTTTATTTTATTGTGCTTACTTTTTAAAGGACAAGATGCCCAGAGTCACTTGCAGCCAGGTGGCCTCTAAATTTAATACAATAAAATAATAATAGTTTAATGGGTTGTGTGAATCCAGCGGCTGAGCAAATTGCAAATCCAAACGTGTCTCTTTTGGCTTTGGTCCAGAACGTTGTATATAGCCAGCTACTTATGATTTATTGACTCAGCCTTCCATCCTTCTGAGGTGGGTAAAATGAGGACCCAGATTGTTGGGGGAAATATGCTAACTCTGTAAACCGCTTAGAAAGGGCTGTAAAGCACTATGAAGCGGTATATAAGTCTAAGTGCTATTGCTATTGCTATTCCATAAAGTAGTATCTGGAAGGCCAGAGGGGGGACAACTTTCTGGGACCAGTAGCAGAGTTGTGCTAGAGGAGATTTGCAGCAATCTCTTGGGGAATTTATCAGAGTTCCTTGTTAACAAAAAACCAACAATTACATAATATTTAACATTATGACCATGCAGAGTGATGAGACAATGTGGAGAAGAGCACCAAGGAACTGCTCCCAGCAGTTTAGTCATGCCTTCAGGGATAGAGTAACTAAGAAGATGTTTCAAGAGTTGTTTCAAAGTTTTATCTTATGTAAGCAATGACAAGTAGAACAATGTTTGAGTAGGACCTGTGAGATGTTAGCTTTGTGCCCTGCTATCTAGCTGCATTTATCACTCTTACTTTCCTCCACTAACTTGGTTCCAGGAAAGAGCAAGTGAGAGAAACAGGATATCATTGTTTTTCAGACCACCTGTTAAATGCAGGAAAGAACCAAGGTGGTTCAAACAGATACAGATTTATTGCATGCTAAAACTCTATACAAGAATCTGAACTACTAACGGTCCAAGTAAATTGGCGGTAGATAAGAGTCAATGGAATTCAAGGTGGGCCAGACTTAGATCTCTTATGGACACAAAAGGACTCGAGACTGATGACGCATTTGATCCCTCCTTCGGGGTCAGCCTGCTCATCTGCTACATCACCAAATAAAAAACTTTTGGTGCTTTGTCTTCCCTACTGATTGTCTGTGACTGGAGAGAGCCTTGTCAACATATTGGCAAAAGACTCTGGTTAGGAGTCTCTGCAATGTCCAGATGGCTGTAAGAAGGCCACCCAATGATGCTGTGATGTCATGGAAAGGGATGGGACAATCTGTTGTAGGGTTTTCCTGGAGAGCTTTAAAAGCAGGAGGCAAGCTTCTTTTAACCACATGAAGACATCTTTTTCACTTTTATGACAAATGTTTTGATTACTCCCACCCCCCCAAAAGGAATTAGTAATTTTTTTGGGAGAAGGAGTAATTTTGAATTTTTTTGGAGAAGGAGAAATTTGGCCTCTCTGTTGTTGAACTCATGCGACACTATGTCCAGATGCTGGAGGCTGTGTGCAGACCATGTTGATACTAAATCATGATTAAACAAATCATGGTATCATATAATAGGTGAGCTAGACATTATGACATTCCTTTAATCTCACCTGTCAGTGAAGACAAAGTCAGAAGAGGGTGAAATAATTGTTTCTTTTTGGGGGGGCGTTTCCCCCTTTTCCTCTCTACTCTTTCTGTATAACTATAAGTCTCACTAACATTCTCTGACTGATTTTTATTTCCTGCTTCTTTTTCTTCAATATTAACTTCTTGCTTCTCATTAGTATTCCTCTCTTCCAACTCCTCTCCTATTGTCTGTTCTACATGTTCCAACAAGTTTTCTAATTCTTTATTGCCTTTTAAAGATTCTTGCACATTTTTTAACATCACAAATAATTCTTCATACATCCAAGACTCCATTTTTACAATTTAACAAATTTTTAAAACCTTTAAATTATACCGCAATTAGCTAAAACTTGAAAGTCTATACAATCTTGCTTTTCTTTCTCTTTTTATTTTCCAATTATAATGTCCAATTCAAATATCAGTCCAGTCCAATTTAAAAAATGTCTTCCACGGGCGAAACGAAATGAAACCAAGCCGTGTGAAAAAACAAAACAAGACAAACACTCCTTAGATATTCTCACGATGTCCAAATTATCTTTTCCTGTAGTCAAGTTTTACAGCTGCACTTTCTCTTGTACATTCCCACCAAGTGTTGTAATAGTTTCTTCCCTCCAGCAGATGGCCCTCTCAGTTCTAGCTCATACAATACAATCCAAAGAGCTGATTGTCAAAGTATTCAGGGAACTTGAAATCCACCTTAAAAAAATGCTGTTTCTTCCTCAAATCCTTCCCTTAAGATAGTTTAATTTTCTCCAATACCAATTAAAAATAGAAGATCTTCTTGGGCTTTTGGTATTTAGTCTCTGCCTCCCCCCCGTGTGTTTTTCCAAATGCCAATTAGCCGCTGTCTTAGGCTCAATACAACCTTTTAAGCTCCAAATTTAAAATTTTCTTTTACTCGTGAGTTGGCCAATCTCTCACCCGGTTCTAGCACTCCGTCCAAACACCGCTCCTGCTCAAAACTTAGTCTGGTTGCCCCAGCTTCAGAGCGGCCATTGGAAAATGGCCGCCGCGCCCGCTGTCGGTCTGAAGAGCTGTTTCTGACCTGCCGAGGGACTTGTCTGTCCCTCGCGGTCGCTTGAAATGCCTCTCCTTCTTCGCTGTCCCTACAAGATGGTTCTGGCCCAAAGACCCCCCGACAGCAGTTTGTCCAGCTGGGTTTTCTGGAACTCATCTGAGCCCGCTATTTCCCAGCCGGTCTCGCCGTGACGCTTCCGGTTTCTCCCCGGAAGAGACAAGGGGAAACTTTGGTGAGGGTTACTCAAATAATATACAAAAAAATGATAAAAAAGACTCAGAAGAAAAGATACAATACATATTTAAAAAAAGAAAAGAAAAAAGAAGCAGCTAGGAGAGGAGGATAAAAGGATGACTAAAAAATTAGTAAAAAGTGGAACTTTAAAGAAATTAAGAGATGATGGTTAAAGAGGGGAAGATTAGCAGAAAGGAGAAAGAAAGATAGGGCATATATTATTAGATATAAATATTTGATGGAACTGTATTAACATTATTAATTTTGATAGTTACCTAAGTAAAATGTTATTTAGATATCTAAGAATTGAATAAGATAATGTATGTTTTTTTATAGTAAATAAAATTAATAGATGAAATGTGAAAATAGGCAATTTGGCCTAATCCTGATGATAATTAAATTAACGATGTTAATTTAAAATGTTAAAGAGTGGGATGGGGTATTTTCAGCGATGAAGAAATATGATAAATAATTGATGTTATCGTAAGAGACTAGAAATTAAGGACGCTTAGTGATATTGTTTATGTATAAGAACAAAATAAGTAAAGATAAAGAATTGTGGAAAAAGAATAACATGGCTGAAATTGATGAAATGATGTATATTGATTATGTATATGAAATGATGTATAAGAAGTGACCCGGACAACACTTTGTCCATAATGTATGTATGATTGGGGGGGGGAGGCGTAATAAAACTTGATTAAAAAAAAAGATGGTGAAGCCAATCCCTAAAATAAGCTGGTGATGGGACTTTTCTCTCTGATAATTGGGCTGCTAAGGGGCATTCAGGTGACTCTTGGGACTTCTCTGTTACCTATCCTTAGTGCTCCCTGATCCTGTCTCTGCAAAGAACAGCAGGAAGAATGACATTTAGATACGAGCAGGCAGGCAGGAAGTGGTTGGAGGAGTAATAACAGAGTGCAGTTTCAACAACATAGGTGTGCTCGAGAAAGGTGTAGGAGAAATACAGAGATTAGAATATAGGAAAACATTGCCAGCTTGGTTTCTAGAAAGGATCTTTTGGTTTATTGGCAATATGGGAGATGAAAATCCAGCAAATAGAATAGAATAACAGAGTTGGAAGGGACCTTGGAGGTCTTCTAGTCCAACCCGCTGCTTAGGCAGGAAACCCTATACCATTTCAGACAAATGATTGTCCAATCTTTTCTTAAAAACTTCCAGTGTTGGAACATTTACAACTTCTGGAGGCAAGTTGTTCCACTGATTAATTGTTCTCACTGTCAGGAAATTTCTCCTTAGTTCTAGGTTGCTTCTTCTCTCCTTGATTAGTTTCCATCCATTGCTTCTTGTCCTGCCCTCAGGCACTTTGGAAAATAGCTTGTGGCAATCCCTGAGATATCGGAACACTGCTATCATGTCACCCCTAGTCCTTTTCATTAAACGAGACATACCCAATTCCAGCAACCGTTCTTCATATGTTTTAGCCCCCAGTCCCCTAATCATCTTTGTTGCTCTTCTCTGCGCTCTTTCTAGATGATTTTTCTTTAAATGCTGCCCTCTCCCTGATAAGGAAATCATCCAGTCTGAGACTTGTGTACATCATAAAAGTGTTACAGGAATTTTAGGAACCTTAGTAGAGAGAAGCGATGACAAATCCTGCCTCTGAACTGACTTTAGTGGCATGTAATCAGTTGTCACCACCACAACACCTTTTGTGCTGTTTGGAAACAAAAAGGATCTGATCTTGAAAGAAAAGGGCGTGGTGATGTAGAAAAAAAGCTGAATAAGAAGTACAACCGAAGAGAAGATGCTCTGTGGGTATTTTGTCCCATCTTGACTTCTAGAGATAAGTTTCCTCAGGTACAAAGGCAGGAAGAGATCTCCACTTGAGATTCTAGAAAGCTACCCTGTTTCCCCCAAAATAAGACATCCCCTGATAATAAGCCCAATCTGGCTTTTGAGAGCATGGCAATAAGGCCAAGCGCTTATTTCAGGGTTCAAAAAAATATAAGACAGGGTCTTATTTTCGGGGAAACACGGTAGTTACATAAAACTGGGCTAAATTACCTGATCTCTTTATTTGCCCAAATTAAGAGGCAAAGGGGATTAACTGATTTAACAGATTAACAGAGTTGGAAGGGACCTTGTAGGTCATCTAGTCCAACCCTCGCCCAAGATGCATAATTAAATGAGAGAGCAGGAAGCTTTTAACTAAGTGGATAAGGGAGAACCAAAATGGAAGTCGAAGGTCCAATGCACAAATGAATAAAAAAGGATACGCCACTAAAGCAGATCCCCACAATAATCTAAATTCTAAAAAATGAGTTCATTTCCTATGTTCACCTAACATGCCATGATCAAATCGATAAACTGTGTTAGGACTTAACATTCACACCATATGCTAAGAAAACATTCCTGTACTCACAATATGCTAGACTAGAGGGGAAGCCCCTCCCCATTTTATCTTAGCTTAACCTATTAGGCAATTCTAGTTATAATAAGATCTGCATCTACAAGCTACTCTGCTTTGAAAAATGCAGTAGCCCACCAGAAAAATAACAGTGGGGAAAAAATGGAATATTCTACTGTGAAGGCCTTGGGGGAAAATGTGCAACATAAATAGGAACGGAGAAAAGCTGGAGGTTGAGGATGATGTCGCCAGAAGTTGGGACTAAGCGACAGGTGGCTGTTTCCCCTCTCCTGAGCGTCTGACAGCTGTATGCAAGGTGCAGAATCCAACAGGTGTATCTGCTTCCCAGCATCGGGCTGCAAGACCGATCTCTGCGTAGTCAGGTTTTTTTTTTTTCCATCGCGTAAGTCAACTTTTCTTGATCTGCCCAGCTACCTACCAGATCGCGTCCTTCTACCAGTCGATCGGTTTGATTTTCTTTTAAAGGGGACTCGGCCGAAAACAAAGCAAGCAAGCAAGCAAGCAAGGGCGCTCCTAGACCAAGGGAAGAAAACGGAGGACCCTTCCCTCCCACGATCCCGCTAAAAGGGATGGCCGAGCTGGCCCGGGATAGAACCTGTCCCACCTGTTGCCCCTCCGCCTCCCACGGTTCCTTCCCTCCTCTCCCTCCTCCTCCCGCCCCTCGGCACTCACGATCTCCAGGCAGATGAAGGCCCCCGAGTAAGTGCGCAGGATTTCCACGCCGGAGGGGAGATTCACGCGAGGCGGGGGGTAATAGGCAGTGGCGTTGGGCGGCGGAGGCATGGAGCCCCCGCCTCGGGCGGAGATCATGGTGCGGAGGGATCCGAGCGACCGGCCGTGGCGGGAACAGGAGAGGGAGCCCCTGACGTGGCCTCGCCAGGTATGGCAAGAGTTACGCCAGGCGGAGGAAGCAGGAGCTGCAGGTGGCGGCAGGGCGGGAAGGGGGAAAGGCAGGCGCGTTGGTCAGGCGCCGCCCGCCGCCCGCCCCTTTGGCGGGGGCGGCTTTTGCGCCCACCTTCCCGCGCCTTCGCAGTTCCAGACCGCCGGCCTTCTCCTTTGCAGAGTTTCTCACCGAAGCTGTTGTTAACCACAACCACAACCCCGGCGGGGGGGGGAGCTTTGGGAGCACAAAATAGTGCCCCGAGTGACGTGACCCGCCTGGGTAACTCTTAGTCCAGGCTTCACCGCCAAATTCCTGCCTCCCCGCCCCTTCACGGGCGGGTGAAGGTTATCTCGGGTTAATTGCCGCCAGTCGCAGGGAAGGGACTCTCGGCCTATTCGCACGACGCCTTCGCCCGCGCTTACCTGAGCGGAGCCTGCTTGGGCAAAGTGAGCGAAACGCGCTCGAGTTAACCTCGGGTAAAGGGTTTTTGTATGTGTGTGTGACTTTGCGCGTTGCGCAAAGCTGGTTTGGGGTTATTTTTTTTTAGGGGCAACTCGGGATGATGTGAATCTGGACATGTGCGCAGCCACGGAACTGGGCTCCTAAGCCGGCTGGGTTGACACAACGTGGACTTGGTTAATTCAGAGTGTTGAAGGAATAGAATAATAAGAATAAGAATAAGAATAGAATAAGAATAAGAATAGAATAGAATAGAATAGAATAGAATAGAATAGAATAGAATAGAATAGAATAGAATAGAATAGAATAGAATTCTTTATTGGCCAAGTGTGATTGGACACACAAGGAATTTAAGGATCATGAGGTACAACACTTAATGATTGTCATAGGGTACAAGTAAGCAATCAGGAAACAATATTAATATAAATCGTAAGGATACAAGCAACAAAGTTACAGTCATGCAGTCATAAGTGGGAGGAGATGGGTGATAGGAACGATGAGAAGACTAATAGTAATAGTAATTTTGCTAGAATTTTGCTAGCAAAATTTTCATTCTTTTCCCCCACAACTTCACTTTTCAAAAGTGAGGGAGGGAATGCTTCTGGGGTTATGGTTTTGGCAAACTGCACCCTGTTTCTTACCCAGCTAGAGAGCCTCCCTCCTGCAAACTTTGTTGCTCTTAAAAAGCTTCCTTGCATCTGAATAGTGGGAGACCACCAGGTGATCCGTAGGATAGTCTGGTGGATCACTTGGTGGTCTCCCACTATTTAGATTGTCAGGATTGTCCGGGATGCTATACATCTTCTTCAGGACCTGTTTTCCTTGTTACCTTCTGGGAGGAGGCTTTTGTGGTTATCCGAAGCAGATCATCCAGATTCAGTCACAGTTTTGTTCCATATACAGAATTTCATTTTTAGAAGGATTATATATATTTAGAAGGATGTATATATGTGTGTATATAGCATGTGTAGTGTGTTGGGTATGGGTATGGGTAGACATATTTTCTTTTGAGAGCAGGCAACAGAATTTCATTTTTAATGTGTGCCAGTGTGCTCACAGTGAAAAAAATGATGATAAAGATTATCTGATCTCTTAGAATTCTCAATTAAACCTTACCGTTGAAGGCAGTAACAGACTATTTCACATTTCATGTCGTGGAAAACTGGCTCTGGAATTGGCAGCAAACAAGCTCAATTCGAGGGAGACCTTACTTTAAAAGCCCTATTTTTAAGTGAGAGAGAAGGCTTCAACTCCAGCAACTAAAATAGCAATAGCATTTAGGCTTATATACTGCCCCATAGTGCTTGACAACACTCTCTGGGCGGTTTACAAAGTAGAAGACATTGCTCCCAACAATCTGGGTTCAGATTGGACAAAAGCAAAAAACTGATTGTGTTCATGTGACTTTTTGTTAACCTAGATCCTGAATTAACTCATTTTCTGGGATTATAGAACCCACTGAATTTACCAAAACAACTAAGGTGTCATGATACATGAAATCACTGGGGAAAAAAAGAAAATCTCTTAACTAACCAAGTTTTAGCAGGTTGTGTGAATGTAGCTATTAGGCCTTGACATAACCTTATTTGGGATGTTGTATGAACACAACTGTTTAGAGGGTTGTTGATGGCTTACAATTATCTTTAAATAACGTCTTTGACAGTCATGGTGCAACACAATTTCCTGAGTTTGCAACATGTGGAAACGTAAATAATAGACAATGGTTTTGAGCCACACGCTAAGTTCACATGGACTTGGCTAATTTTTTTGTTTTCTACTTTAATTATTTAGATAAATCCCACTTAATAAACTGGGATTAAGGAAAAGACAGATATGGACAGAGCAATCAACCATACTTCTAAGTAAACATAACTGGCTAAACTTGTTGAGGTTGTGATGGGCAAGAGCTTAATTATTAGCCATTTCCAATATCTACCTGAGACCGCAAATAATACTTGCATATTGCCTGTACCTTACAAGACTTTCATAATAAAAATTCAGCTCTGTTTCCACATGGTATTATCGGGCACTCCCAGAATTATATCAATTTAGATGCAAGATAAACCATCCTGTTTTTTTGCAGCTGGATCAGAATGAATACCACCTTTTACTTCCATTCTTATAGCCAGTTGGCAATTCACACTATGCTTCTCCACGGTATATCCATTTACTGTTTATAAATGGAGAAAAAAATTGCTTCTTTTTGTAATCCAAGTGCTATTGAATGAAAACACTTTTTTTAAAAAACAAATACTTGATAATGTAAATTCCAATGCAGATATTGTTTATTCTTCCCATAATAGGTTGGAAGAAGAAGCATCTGGAAAAGATAACTTAGTAGATCAGTTCATGCTGCGTATTCTCAGTCAGGCTCTGAAATAATTTTGAAATGTTGCTCAATAACAGGCTTAGATCCGTATTGCAAGTTCAGGATTGGTCTGAATCTCAGAATATATCACTCTGTAGTGTGCATAAGGGCTTAACTGTACAGCAACTCTGAGGCATATTAGAGATCAGAAAAGCATGAAAATTGAATAGCTTATAATATCCTTGCATCGTTTTCTATAATGCTGCTGGTCAAAACTATTCCAAATTGCTCTCAGCCCAATTAAGTGGTTGCAAAAATTCTACTTAAAACTTCTTTTTTTCTCTAAGCTAATCAATTAAGCAACATTTTAATGTACCTGTTTCATTAATTCAATATATACATTACAGGTAATCCTTGACTTAACGATCATTCTACAGCAGGGGTGTCAAACTCAAGGCCCACGGGCCAGATCCGGCCCACAGTGTACTTAGATCTGGTCCGCGGGCCACCCTGGAAACAGCAAAGGACTGGCCTGCGGTACCTCTGCCAGTGAAAATGGAGCTCGGGAGGGCCACACGCTGCCCTCCAGAGCTCTGTTTTTACTGGCAGAGGGTTGCAGGAGGCCGTTGCAGCTGAAAACAGAGCTCGGGAGCCCGTTTTCACTGGCAGAGTGCTCGGGCCACCATAGGCACCCCCCGACACAAGTGACGTTGAGCTGGCCATGCCCACCTCAGCCCCCCAAGGTCAAACATAACCCTGATGCGGCCCTCAATGTGGCCCGCAATTTCTTGAAGTTATGATGATGCTAAGAAAAATGATTTACAACTGTAAATCAAACATACGATTATTCCAGCATTCCCACGATCACATGATCACAATCTAGACTTTTGGAACCAGCTCATATTTACAATGATTGCAACATCCGGTGGTCATGTGACTGCCATTTGCAACTTCCCAGCCAGCTTCTGACAAACAAAGTCAATGGGGAAGGTAGCGGCAAGTTACGGTTCCATAATGTCTCACAACAACCATAGTGATTCACTTAACAACCATGGCAAAAAAAGGTCATAAAATTGGGTGTAATGCCTCAGTTAACAACTGCATTACTTAAATGTTATTTTTTTTGTTTCAGTTATGGTCATAAGTCACGGACTACCTACTGTGTTCCCCCAAAAATAAGACCAGGTCTTACATTAATTTTTGCTCCAAAAGATGCATTAGGGCAGGGGTGAAATGCTCCCAGTTCGGGCATGCCTGCTGGTCGTCAGAGAGCCAGTAGCGACGGCAGCGCTAGGCTTCGCCCACCTGCCCAGACACCGCCATTTGGGTTCTTTTACCCTCTGTGCATGCGCAGAATGCTTTGCACACAGTGCTACCGTCGCTACTGGCTCTCCGACGACCAGCAGGCACGCCCGAACTGGGAGCATTTCACCCCTGCATTAGGGCTTATTTTCCGATTAGGTCTTATTTTGGGGGAAACACAGTATATGTCTAGCCAATGCATCAAGAAGAAAGAACATATGTCTGCTTTTATAAAACTTGGAGATTTTCAGCTTGGCTATAGGGTTAAATCTTAAATGTACTATTAGTAATAGGATATCTATTTCCAGACCCTATTTAGAATTCTTTATGTGATTTCAAGGGCCTCCTATAAGACCTCTTTTTAATATTTTATGCACACCTTTGTAGGTGTGACTATAATGAACATCTGTGTCTATGCGTCATGTTTCAAGATTCTTTAAAAAAAATTACTCATCCTATTCCTGTGGCCCTAGCAGCACCACTCGTTCAGGTTGAACTACATAGTTGCATAGTAATCTATAATCATGAAATAAGTCCTTGATTATCTCAATGATCCAGATGGTTCAACACAGCTCTGCTCCTGGCCTAGGAGAGGGATGGCTTTGAAATAGCAGCTCTGGTGTCTGGTGTAGGAGACAATTTGTGGTCTTAGCAAGGAAATATTCAGCTTTCAAAAAAAGGCAAGAAGAAATCAGAGCTAGAAGAATGAAGCATCCATGAGTAAGGCTGTCTAAGAAAAATTGGCTTGGTTTGCTTATTACTGCCAAGAGAAATATGAGCCAATGCCAGATGGCTTGAAAAAGTACACAATAAGGAGGGACTCTAACGAACTCAAGGGCTAAGATAAAAGGCTCTCTATGCATCCTTGAGTTGACAGAAACCTATATTGGCATTAAATCTACTGCCCCCTCGCCCTTATTTCAGGCCATCTCCAGGTATTAGTTGGTGAAGCCTAGCAGGTTTTATCCATCTTGAGAATGCTCTTTGATGGTTTTAGGACAAGAGTGAAAATGCTACTTGAATGCCAGTACAATTAAGGATGACTTAAGCCTATCACACTCATGAGCTTTGAATGTGATTAAGTCAACATCAAGGGGATGTGGGGGGGGAGGGAGAAAGAGAAAGACGGGGAGGAAGGGAGAGAGAAGGAGAGTGAGTGAGTCTCAAAGATGCTTTACCAAAAGGCAACTGGACTTCCTTGGTTTTTACTTTGAAAATGTTTTGCTTCTCATCAAAGAAGCTTCTTTTTCAGATCATGGGACAACCATGACCTGGATGAGTGGAGAGAGAGAGTGAGAGTGAGAGTTGCAGATATCCAGAAAACTTTTGCACCGCCTTTCTCAGAGAAAATACCTAATGCTAAAAAAGAGAGGTGTTTCCAGTGTGGGGGAGTATATTATGATTAGGCAAATAGGAAAGGCTGTCAGCCTTGATCTGATACAAGCAATGTGTGTTGGTAGTAGGGTGTGTGTTATTCATTCATTTGTTCAGCATATATGTCGGTCAGTATGACTGTGTAAACTTCACCATTTTGTAAACAGGTTAAAAGTGATTAAAGCCAAAATACTCCAATTAGGGAAAAAAAAGTCAACAATTCTGAAAACTGTTGAGGAAGGGGCTTTCCACCCTAGCCGCATTTGGAAAATCCCATTTTCAAAAGCTTCCTACTGGAAGAGTTGAGTGGGGGACCTAATTACAATTAGAAATAAGCAGGTTGGACTCTGATTTTCAGTGTTTATATGCAGGGTTCTTTTAATATGAATAGAATTCTAGTTCTGTGCCAGTTTACATCCATTTTTATCGCTTCATTTGGATGCTTGAATAGACCAGGCAAGGTAGCTAAAAAAGAAAAGAAATCCAACCTCCTTACCTTTATTCATCTATGTGAAAGTGGATATTACAACAGGTTTGGCTTTCCAGAGAAAATGACTTCCTAAGATCCCTTATTTTGTAAAAATATTGGTTTGAGAGTCAGTTTGGTTTAATGCTTAAGGCAATAGAAACCAGGAGACTGTGAGTTCTAGTTCCACCTTACGCATGAAAGCCAGCTGGGTGATTTGGGGCCAGTCATATTTTCTCAGCTCACAATGTCAGATTTGGATGACAAGCTGATCAGTCAGTTCCTGTTGCAACCAATGGATCAACAGTCAGTTGATTCCTAGAAGAAGAAGGAGGAGGAAGAAGAAGAAAAGAGAGGAGAGGAGAGAAGAGAAGAAAAGAGAAAAAAGAAGAGAAAAAAGAAAAGAAAAAGATAAAACAAAACAACTGGAGCATTATTGGAGCAACTCCCAACTTGATACCTAAGGGGTCCCAAAGCTGTTTGTTGCTATTATTATTGAAATATGTGTGAGATCATTAAATTTTATATTGGTGTTCCTATCAAAGATCTTCTGAGATATTAGAACAGGGACAAGCAAAAACACAGATTTAGGTTATTCAGGTTTTCTCTTAGGAAATATTGTTTCTGTATAGTGCTAAGGACATTTGATCCTTTAAGTATCTGAGATCAGGAGCCATGGCGTTAGACCAGGGGTGTCAAACTGAAGGCCCGGGAGCTGGAGCTGGCTTAGATCAGGCCCACGGGGCTGTCCTGGAAACAGCGAAGGACCGGCCCGCAGTGCCTCTGCCAGCGAAAACAGAGCTCGGGAGGGCTGCATGTGTCCCTCCCGAGCTCCGTTTTCGCTGGCAGAGGGTTGCAGGAGGCCGTCCCAGCCGAAAACGGAGCTCAGGAGCCCATTTTCACTGGCAGAGCGCTCGGGCCACCACAGGCGCCCCCGACACAAGTGATGTTGAGCTGGCCACGCCCCATGGCTACGCCCCCCCCAAGGTCAAACACAATCCTGATGTGGCCCTCAATGAAATCGAGTTTGACACCCCTGCGTTAGACCATCCCATCTTGAATCCAAAAACCCAGTACCCTGTAATCTCCTTTTCCTATTTTAATCCCATTATTTATTTATTTGTCAAATTTATATTCCCACCCATCTCACAGACCAGTGACTCTCAGCGTACAGCAAAGCTAAAAAAAAAAAAAAAGGGTTAAATTAATAAATAGTAAAGCACTACTCATTGTTATAAACAAATTAAAAACTATAAGATAAAGCTAAAAATAAGAAATATTAGGCAAGAAGGTTAATAATAGGAGAGCCATGAATAATCCCTCTGGGTCCTCAGCCTAATGGCCCAACCAAGTTCTTTGGGTTACAGAAACTCTCTGAGATAGCTTGGGCAATACTTTAGAAACACACTTTCTTATGATCAGTGTGAGTCATTAGGTGCTGCAGAGTCTATTTCTTGTCTTTTGATTTGTGGTTGTGTAATTTGACTGTTGTGCCACAGGTACACAGGGAAAGGAGGGTCATGTAAGGATGAAGTTCAATGGTTGCTTAGTCAATCTTAGTGTTTTTCTCCCTCCCGTGCATCCCCCCTATCCCTGACAGCCAACTAATTAAAAATCAAAAATATGAGTAGATACCACCATTAGGATTATAGAAACTCCTGAGGAACCAACTAACTTTTTACCTTATTTGTATAGTGCATATTTAATCCCACTCAAAATATGCATAGAGCAGATCAGGAATGTTCTTTCTTGCTAGCTCAGGGTGTAATTTTTAGCTGCTTAAACAAACAGAACATTTGCTTTTCTTGGTTTCTATCCAGGGAGGAGTGCCATCCTGTGATAATGGTGTGCTATCACATCCTGTGATGTTGCACAGAAATCATATGCTATTGGCAGGGGTCTCTAACCTTGGCAACTTTAAGACTTGTGGACTTCAACTCCCAGAATTCCTCAGCCAGCTTGCTGGCTGAGGAATTCTGGGAGTTGAAGTCCACAAGTCTTAAAGTTGCCAAGGCTAGAGACCCCTGTGCTATTGTGTCTTATCAGCGAGCTATGCCAGATCAGGTGTCTGTAAACCTCTGATGAAAAATTAACTTACTAAAGTTGCTTTCATATTTGTACCTTGAATGGAAATAAAAACTGATGTTTAGCTGGCAGAATGACCAAAGTTGGCTCCATATATTGTGGTACTCGTAATCAAATTTCTCTAGCAGAGCTCTCTTTGTTTAGTTATATGCATATTACACCCAGTTTGTCTTAAAGAGGCATACCCTGGGTCTACCAAAACTCAGTTCTTTATCCACATAACAATTCTGTGAGGGAGATTGGTCAGAATAAGGGGCCTACACGCATCCATTGAACTACATGGCAGAATGGCAATTTAAATCTAGCCCTCTCCAATATTGTTCTGGAGAGTGTCTCAGACTTGACAAAAAAGTATCCCATGGCCTTTGGCACAGCCTCCCAAAACCCACAGTCAACAGCTTAAATAGATTTTTAAAACTGGTTATTCAACCACATCTGGAGCCATAGCCACACAATATGATTATAACAGAATAATAGAGTTGGGAGGGACCTTGGGAGTCATCTAGTCTAACTCCCTGCTCAAGCAGGAAACCTATACCATTTCAGACAAACAGTTGTCCTATTTCTTCTTAAAAACCTCCAGTGTTGGAGCACCCACAACTTCTGCAGGCAAGTCATTCCATTGATTGTTCTTACTGTCAGGAAATTTCTCCTTAGTTCTAGGTTGCTTCTCTCCTTGATTAGTTTCTATCCATTGCTTTTTTTTCTGCCTTCAGGTGCTTTGGAGAATAGGTTGACCCTCTCTTCTTTGTGACAGCCCCTCAGATATTGGAACACTCTTATCATGTCACCCCCAGTCCTTCTTTTCATTAAACATTTATTATAGTGGTGGGCTTTCTTTCCATGTGTCTGACTCAGTCTTGACTCCTGATGACTGCCTGGACAGATCCCTGTAATTTTCTTGGCAAATTTCAGAAGTGGTTTTGCCACCTTTTTAGAGCTGAGAATTGCAGTAGTCCTTGCTTAACAACAAGTCAGTTAGCGACTATTCAAAGTTACAACAGACTTCCCAATAGCTACTTAAAACAATTCCAGAGTTCCAACAACTGTACTCCTTTCATCACATGATTGCAGTTTGGGGGCTTGGGAACCGGCTCACATTTATGGCTGATTGCATCATCCTATGGCCATATGACCATGATTTTTGGCAGTTTCTAGCAAAAAAGCACCCATTGAAGGCAACAGGTTCACTTAACGATTGAGGCATTTGCTTAACTTCAGCTGCAAAAAAGATAGTAAAATCAGGCATGGACACAAGGTGAGTTGCTTAATGACCACTATGACTTAAAACTGTAATTCCAGGCTCCAATACGGTGGTTAAGTTGACAATTACCTGTATTGGGCCAAGATCACTAAACTGGCTTTGTGCCTAAGTTGGACTAGAACTCTTGGCCTCCCAATGTTCCAGCCTGATGCCTTAACCTGGCTTTGCATGGTGGTGGGCAGAATTTTCAAACATTTAAGTCTGAGATGTTCTGCTTTGAGTTTGGAGTACTCCATACCATAGAGCTATTCCAGAATTTCTGGGTGTGATCCAAACTGCTCTGACCCTTCTGGACATGCTCTAAACTTGAAATACCCTGTCTGTAGCCCACACTGTTGTTTCCAATCCCCATCAATTCCAGAATGGTTGAGAGAATGTCCAATATTTTCGGTAAAGTAAAGCAATCCGTTTCAGATTTTAGACTCATTTGTATTCCTACATTTACATAGAATAGCAATAGCACTTAGACTTATATACCGCTTCATAGTGCTTTACAGCCCTCTCTAAGTGGTTCACAGAGTCAGCATATTGCCCCCAACAATCTGGGTCCTCATTTTACCCACCTCAGAAGGATGGAAGGCTGGTCAACCTTGAGCCGATGAGATTTGAACCGCCGAACTGCAGCTAGCAGTCAGCTGAAGTAGCCTGCAGTGCTGCACTCTAACCACTGCACCACCTTGGCTCAAAGAATATAGTATAGGGACCTTGGAGGCCTCCTAGTTCAATCATCAGCTTGATCAGGGGACCCTATACCATTCCGGACAAATGGTTTTTTCTTCTTGAAAGCCTCTAGAACAGGGATGTCAAACTCGATTTCATTGAGGGCCGCATCAAGGTTGTGTTTGACCTCGGGAGGGCCAGGGAGCGTGGCTAGGGTGGGCATGGCCAATTCGACATCACTTGTGTCATGGGTGTCTGTGGTGGCCCGAGCGGTGCCTCTGCCAGCGAAAAGGGAGCTCCATTTTCACTGAAAGAGACACCGCACGCCGGTCCTTCACCATTTCCCGGGTGGCCCCGCGGGTCAGGTCTAAGCACCCTGTGGGCCAGATCCAGCCCACCGGCCTTGAGTTTGATACTCCTGCTCAGGGGTGAAATGCAAAATTTTTCCCTACCGGTTCTGTGGGTGTGGCTTGGTGGGCGTGGCAGGGGAAGGATACTGCAAAATCTCCATTCCCACCCCACTCTGGGGCCAGCCAGAGGTGGCATTTGCCAGGTCTCCGAACTACTCAAAATTTCCGCTACCGGTTCTCCAGAACCTGTCAGAACCTGCTGAATTTCACCCCTGCTCCTGCTCTAGAAGAACCTAAGACTTCTGGAAGCAAACCATTCCATTGATTAATTATTCTCACTGTCAGGAAATTTTTTCTTAGTTCTAGGTTTGCTTCTCTCCTTGATTATTTTTCATCCATTGCTTCTTGTCCTGACTTCAGGTCCTTTGGAGAATAGGCTGAAATCCTCTTCTTTGTGGCAGCCCCTTAGATATTGGAAGACTGCTATTCATCCCTAGTCCTTCTCTTTATTTACGATACAGAAAATGAGTTCAGACTATCAGTTTCTCTGCTCTTCCTCTGATATAAATGAGATTAACAATCCAAAACATTTGATCAAGGATCCTTTAAAGAAAGCAAGCAGGTTTGATTTTTGCAATTCCTTTGTCAAAATGTAAGCCAGTTTATCTGCATTCTTCTGGATTGCTTGTTTCCTTCTTGTGGAGGAGTAAAAGTCAAGCATCACCTAGAAGGAGTTGTAACTTGTCATCTTAAAATAAATTCCTCTTTTTTAAAAAAGCTGGAGAACTAAATACATGAAACCAGAAGTAATGCTGTAGGCTTACAACTGAATTCTATTATTCTAGTGGGATTTGGGTCAAAATATGTAGATCCTGTATTTTGAAAATGTAGAATTTGTTACCCCTTGAAATATTCAACAACTGCTGCTTACTCATTAAAGAAATGACTTGCTAACATGATAATTTTTTATCCATTTGGAAGAAATATGAAAAAAAGAACCGTACTTAGACTTAGGCTTAAACTTAGAATAACTTTACTGTCACACTTTGAATGTATACTAATCGGCATATATTAAAATGAAATTTCGTTGCATGCAGCTCTCAAAGGGTCACCACCTCCAATATACACTACATCAACATGAGAAAACAAACAAACAAACAAATATGCATATATCCACATATACCAGTATGTCACGGAGAAAAAACACAGTCTAGTTTGGATGTATACATGTACATGGTGAGAAAAACGAATCTTGTGAGTTTACCAGACGGATGGCATAAGGAACAAAGCTGTTGCAGAATCTAGTAGTCCTACTATAGATACTATGAAACCTCCTCCCAGAGGGGAGCAGACTATGAAGTGAGCATGTGGAGTCTCTAACAATGCTTCGAGCTCTAAGCACATAACACTTATAAGCAGTATCCTGAATAATAGGAAGCGAGCTTCCTATAATCTTCTCGGCTGTCCTTACCACTCTCTGTATGGACTTTCTATCTGAGGCACTGCTGCCACCAAACCAAACAGTGATGCTAAGTTTGTTAAAATGCTTTCAATCGTGCCTCTGTAAAAAGTGGCCAGGACAGAAGGAGACAGATGTGCTCTCCTCATCCGACGCAGGAAATGCAGACGTTGGTTTGCACACTTCATTCTTTTTAAATACACTTTTATAGTAATAAATGCAATCCGAAACGTTCTCAGAATGCAATAGAAGAGAACTGACCGAGCACTGATGTTGTTACCTAGTCGGAAAATAAAATGTCTGCAAACCAATTTGGAAGCTAGCTTTTAATTATCCCATCAGCTTCAGCTGGGTTTTAAAATCTAGACTGGGCCTATTGTTGTGTGGTTGTAGCCTTGGGAAACTGGGCTTAAAATTAACCCTAAGCTTCACTGCTGAATCATTACCAAGCATGGGCAGTGCCTTTAAAGACATAGACCATATCCTGCAAAACTTCATAAGATTTCTCCTTCCTGCTATGTTATTCATAAGATTTCTCCTCTTCCTGCTATGTTATTCTCTGCTCAACAGGACTATACTTGTTATGATGAACTCCACCCTTTTTAATGAGTAAAACGTTGGCTTCAGAGCTGCATGGTGAAACTTTCAAGCTGGATAAATAGTTTGGGGCTCTCTGAAAGTGGAGCAGAATGAAAACCAGATGAAAGAGACAGACTTGTTGTACTTATTTGTGGGGAAATGCCCACCATTTTCAATGCTATACTTGTGCATGTGGATATAATCTTTTGCCACGGTTCATCTCTTTTTCAGATAACTGGACTATAAGTAACATCAAGATATGGAACCACTCAATGCTAATGCAAGTTTTAACCTGAACAATCATTGAATGTTCTTCAAAATATTTGAGTATATTGTATTCTAGAGCAGTGATGGCGAACCTATGGCACGTGTGCCACAGGTGGCACGCGGAGCCATATCGGAGGGCACATGAGGCGTTGCCCTATGTCAGCTCCAGCATGCATGCGCACACTGGCCAGCTGATTTTCAGCCTTGGGGAAGGCTGTTTTCGCCCTCCGGAGGCTTCAGGAGGCTTCCCTGAAGCCTCCAGAGTGCGAAAAATAGCCCAATGGGCAAACCTGAAGTCTATTTTTCCGAACTTCCGGTTTGCCTGTTGGGCCATTTTTTGCCCTCCGGAGGCTTCAGGAGGCTTCCCTGAAGCCTCAGGAGTGCAAAAAACAGCCCAACGGGCAAACCGGAAGTCCGTTTTTTTGAACTTCCGGTTTGCCCGTTTGGCCGTTTTTTGCCGTTCCAGGCTTCAGTGAGGCCTGTGCGCATGCGCGGGGGCAGTGGGGGTTGTGCGCATGCGCAGGGGGCAGCGGGGGGCTGTGTGCATGCTTGGGGAGGAGTGAATGGGTGTGGGCACATGCGCGCGTGCTAGCGCGCACGCACACACCCTTTTGGCACGTGAACCAAAAAAGGTTCGCCATCACTGCTCTAGAGAATGAGCAAGAAAGTGAGGGCAAGAGAGCGGTGTGTAGGTATATGGGTGTTCTTTAATTTCCCCCCACTGTAATACTATTGTGTAATCTATTCAGTTATATGTGGCATCTGCCGGTTCAAATCCAAGATCTACAATCAAGTCTCTTCAAAAAGTAAATTTATTTACAGGAAGACTGACAAGAAAACTCAGCAACTTCGTATATTTAGAACAGTAAGTTTCCTGCAAAAGGAATACAAGGTATGTGCAGGTAGTCCAGGGGTGGGTTCTACTTACCTTCCCTACCAGTTCACATCACGTTGGAAGTGCACGTTTTGCCCCCGTCACGTTGCGCAAATGACCCTCTGCGCATGCAACCCACTTTCGAGGAGCGGCGACCGGAGGACCGGTTCAGGGATGTGGCCAGCAGGCCATTGCTGCCGGTTCGGCGAGCGGGGACAAATTTCCGCCACCGGTACGGGAGAACCGGTCCGAACTGGCAGCAACCCACCACTGAGGTAGTCCTCAACTTACAGCTGGTTGCTTAGCTTACCGATGTTCAAAGTTACAACGAACTCCAAAACAAGAACTTGCAGGTTAGATGTGAAGTTCTGATGCCCCACAAAATCGTGACATGATCACATTTTGGGTGCTCGACAACAGCTTGCATTTATGACCATTTGCAACATCCCAAAGTCTCATGAACATGATTTATTTATTTATAAATAAATAAATAAATTTATGTTGTTGTTTTTTTGCCAGAAATGGGCTTAAATCTAGCTTCCCTCATTGACTTTGCTTGTCAGAAGGCAGCTGGGAAAGTTACAAATGGTGATCCCATGACCCCAGGACAGTGCAACTGTCATACGTCAGTTGCCAAGTGCCTGAATTTTGATCATGCGCCATGAGAATGCTGCTACAGTTGGGCGAAAACCAATATGTCACTTTTTCCGGTGCTGTTGTAAATTCTCGTACGGTCACTAAATGAATGGTTGCTAGTTGAGGACTACCTGTATGCTACTCCTTGGAGTATGTGAGATGATAGTGTCGGATTCATGATAGGTTTTTCCTTCGTCTTCCTAGTGAATACAGACTGTATCTTCCTTGTGGCTTATGAATTATAAGGCAAGTTTAAGTGTTCAGACACTGACTTGAGTTCATGGAGTGGCTTCTTCTGCTGATTCTGGCCTTTGTCCTCCTCAAATTGGTGACGTGACAACCCCTCTCCTAGTTAGTTACTCAGGCACCGTGGTTAGGATGATGGGGCTCCCAGTCTAGAGAATAGTTTCACGTCCCTGATTGCCTATCAAGGGCTTGTTTTCAGTGTATTAGAACTGTCTATCCTGTTTCAGGTTCCAAACTCATACACACTCAATTGCTAGGTGAAAATAGCAATTTACTCAAGGCTGAATAAATCACAGACAAGGAAAGGAATATACTGTATTTTTCAGACTATAAAACACACCAGTGTATAAGATGCACCAAGATTTTGAAGAGGTAAGTAAGAAAAAAAATTTTTTTTGCCCTCCCCCAGCCCCCAGGAGCACTCTGCAGACCTCCCAAACTCTCTGCGCACCCCGCTTTTGTGAAAAATGGGCTGTTTTTTGCAAAAATTGTGGTGTTTTTGCCCTCCCCCAGCCCCCAGGAGCACTCTGCAGACCTCCCAAACCCTCTGGGCACCCGTTTTCACACGGGGCAGGGCTTCAGGAGGGCAAAAATGGCTGTATTCGATGTATAAGGTGCACCAACATTTCCACCCTCTTTTGGGGGAGGGGAGTGCATCTTATACTCCAAAAAATACAGTAAATCAAAACAGTATTTTGGAGAAAAATGCTTGCCTGAGTGGTTTCACTTTCAATAGAAGCACAGAGAAGAGTACTATACTGTAGTCAAAATTCAGTCCAAAGTTCAGAGAGCCAAGTCAGGTTTGTCAGAGTTTGTCAATCCAAGGTCAGAGTTTTACAAGAATGACATACCAGAGCAGGAAATCAGACAGGTCTGCTTCTTAAATCAGGTTATAGCTAGTTGTCTTTAATCAAGAGTTACTTCCTTGCTTGGCAAGGAGCCTCATTGAGTGACTTTACTCTACTCTCTGCTCCACTCCCCGAGTTCAAGGGCTTTAAGACTGCCTGTCATCATCTGATTGCTCCAGGTGTTTGGATGGTGCCTGTGTTTGATGAGCCTCAGGTGGTTTCTGGCTTGGCATCTCCTGAACTGACATTTCACAGGTTCAGTTGGAGCAGTTTTTTCAGAGTCCTGGGCCATGACACTATATGGTTTTTGCTTATTTGGGGTTTATTGTAATCCATTCGGAGTTATGGTGTTTGAATATACATTTTTGAAATAAAATAAGCAACTCAATGAAGTATTCCACCGTAGAGTCCAAAAAATTCAGAAATTCATTGTTGCTCCGATCTGCTTCATTTGAATAATACCATCATTATGCAAATAAAATGATCTCTGTCCTGACTTCATTACACAAATAATGTAAATCAGCGCAATCTCTTCATATTTAGTGGACAGTTAGAATAGTGAACCATCCCTTTCCAGTTAGTCTGTTGATTTTTTAAAATTATACTTTCCTATGCAACTTTTTCTGTGCTTTTAAAATACAGTTAACCCCACCCCCACCCACAATAGGATTTTAAAGATATGAATGTTGGTAAAAGAGATACATTTTTTATTTAAAAAAAATATCTTTCCTGAATATATGCTTTGTTGGGCAGGTTTGTGAGCAGAAATTCACAGATGTTAGCGCAGCGGTTCTCAACCTGTGGGTCGCGACCCATTTGGGGGTCAAATGACCTTTTCACAGGGGTCGCTGCGCGCGCTAGCCCACCATCTTGGTGTCACCGTCAGCAGGTGTGAAATGCACCCGGTTCGGCCGTGCCTGTGGGTCGCCGGACAGCTGGTAGCGACGGAAGCAGGAGACTCCACCCGGACGCCGCCATTTGGGTTCTTTTACCCTCTGTGCATGTGCAGAACACTTTGCGCATGTGCAGAGGGTAAAAGAACCCAAATGGCGGTGTCCGGGCGGGTGGGCAAAGTCTCCCGCTTCCGTCGCTACCAGCTGTCCGGCGACCCGCAGGCACACCCGAACTGGGAGCATTTCACCCCTGGTGCCACGCCCCCTTTGTCACCTCATGCGGGGAGGGGGTCACGGTGGCAGGGTGGGGGTCGCAGGGGGGTCGCGGCATTAGGAAGGTTGAGAACCACTGTGTTAGTGGATTCTGTTCAGTGTTAGGTACAGAGGAACCCATTTTGGTCTTTTTGCAATCAGTGGTGGATTCCTAGTATTACTAATTATCAAGAGGTACTTTGGCATAGAATCATACGATTTGGAGAGGGTTGCCTATGTCGGGGGTCCCCAACCCCCAGTCTGTGGCCGGGTACCTGGCTGCACAAAAGCAGTAGTCGACTGAACAAATCCCTATTTGCACAAGCAGTGGGTGCATGCATGAACCTTTCCCCTCCCGCCGGTACCACTGCCACTGCCGATCCACGGAGCCGGAAAGGTTGGGGACTGCTGGCCTATGTCATCAGGACCAACTTTTTGTTGTAGTGCAGAAATCCGAATCAAAGCACTCCAGGAAGATGGTGGCTTCGCCTCTTGAACACATTCAAGGAAAGACAATGCATCATTTCTTAGGCAAGTGGGTTCCATTGTCGGCATGCTGTTAGAGGTAGTCCTCTTTTAGCGACTTTGTTAAGCAGAGTAGTTGCTAAGTGAAACCACAACCGTGCTTATGTTCTTTAGCTTCCCTTTGCTGACCTGCAAAGGTCATAAATGCAAGAATTGGTGGTAAGGCTACTTTTCCATCGCTGTCGTAACTGTCCCAAAGGTGTTTTTTCAAGAGGCACCTGGACTTCCTTTGTTTTTCCTTGAAGTCGTTTCGCTTCTCTTCCAAGAAGCTTCTTCAGAACTGAAGAAGCTTTTGGATGAGAAGTGAAACGTCTTCAAGGAAAAACAAAGGAAGTCCAGTTGCCTCTTGAAAAAACTCCTTTGGGACAACCATGACTTGGATGACTGATAATCTCCGTAGACACTATAAATTATCCCTAAACAAGGACCACTATCCTAGGGGATTAGAATCACAGGGCAATTTGATCAAATCCAAGTCTCCTTAGTGTAGGAATCCAAATTAATAGCAATAGCAATAGCAATAGCACTTAGACTTATATACCACTTCACAGTGCTTTTACAGCCCTCTCTAAGCGGTTCACAGAGTCAGCATATTGCCCCCAACAATCTGGGTCCTCATTTTACCCACCTCGGAAGGATGGAAGGCTGAGTCAACCTTGAGCCAGTCAGGATCAAACTCCTGGCAGTGGGCAGAGTTAGCAATAGCGCTTAGACTTATATACCGCTTCACAGTGCTTTACAGCCCTCTGTAAGCGGTTTACAGAGTCAGGATATTGCCCCCACAATTTGGGTCCTCATTTTACCCACCTCGGAAGGATGGAAGGCTGAGTCAACCTTGAGCCGGTGAGATTTGAACCGCCGAACTGCAGCTAAGCAGTCAGCTGAAGTAGCCTGCAGTGCTGCACTCTAACCACTGCGCCACCTCGGCTCTTGAAGCCTCTCTTTCAAATGACTAGCAGGCCTCTGCTTGAATATACCTAATGAAAGGGAGTCCGTATGCATGAATTGCCTAGTTTTGCTTCCTGACAACTTGCTGAAATGCAGTAGTCCTTATAATATTGTCATTGTGTTTTATAATTACAGACCCAGCATGTTCTGTCACACTAGTGATCGAAATAGGATGGCTGTGCTTGATTGGAAGCAAAGACTTCTGAGACGCGGGGAGATTGCTCTTTGTGCTAGATTAAAGCAGACATGCTTCAGAAAAGAGGAAGACCAAATCCTTTTTTATGAAAAATAGGCACCGCAAAATCTCCTCTTGGGTGCACAGCTTTGGAGATATGCAAGGCTTTGTGTTGGCACATTGTGCTACAGCATGAAGTATAAAATTGACAAGAATGTCTACATTGCAAAGGATTCTTTTCATCATGAAGAATGATAAGATAGGAAGCCCAATTTTGAATGTATTTATTTTAATCTCAAAGGATACACAGACCATATAATGTTGATTTATGATGCGAAGTGAATGGCAAAAGCAGGAGAAGATGTAAACTACAGTCCGGTTAATATATATGTATGTGTGCGGGGTACGTATGTGCGAGAGAGCCTGCATTAATCCATGTGTGCATAGAGAGAGCAAGCAAATGTATATAAACAATGAACATTCCATTGTATGTTGCTACTTCAATTTTTCTGAGATCACCAATTCTCCAGTGAGATCCCTGGAGAGGAAGAATCTTTTATTTTTTTTAAGTCCTTTTGGGGGATGGCATTGAAAGAAAACAAGTGCCTTAAGCTGAACAATGGCTTAACACACTCGTTTTTGTTCTTATTTCCATGGAAAAATAAAACCCAACATGCTACAAGGAACTCACTAAATTTTGGCAGTGCAATTGTAGAAAAACTCTAGGAATGGCAAAAACAAGACCGGGGAATTTATGGGTCTTAAGTTGCTCGTTCTTGTTTCAGACTAAGATACATTTGCATAATACGATAATAGAATTCTGCACAGTCTCATACATAGTCTTGGAAACCAACACAGGAAAGATTTTGCCAAATGCCATTTGGGGATTAGTGTGCAATTAGTTGCTTCAATGCCCTCTGCTCTTTCTGCTGGACACTTTTTATACTACTGTAATAGAGTGCAAAAGTGCCATGGTTTGGCAGTATTAGCAACTGATATCCTTTTCTGAGTGTTTTAGTGCTTCTCCTCCTGCAGTGACACCCCTAATTGTTTATGAAGAATTATTATATACTCTAGCAATTCCAAAGTAGGAAACAAAAACTGTCCAGTCACCGTAATACAAAATAATAGAAAACCACACAAAATGCAGTAGTAAACATTCTGAATAATAGAAAATATATGAACGACCATATCTAGTTCAGTGCAGTGTAATGCCATAATGAGTAGAAATATTTCAGCATGCATTTAAATTCCAATAGAGTCGTATCAACCTGCTATTCTTTATTTGTTGCATTTGTATACTGCTGAATCTGCAAAGGTCACCCTGCAGTTAACAACAATAGCGGCCAACAGTGATAAAGCTAAAACATCCAAGTACAATTAAAATGTCTGCAAGAAATAGGAATAAATTTAAAATATGATAAATAACCATAATAGTGAGAAAGGACTAGAGAGAAGACACAAAATACAAATATCTGCAAATAGAAATAGAACGACTGTGGCAAAAGAAAGCAATGATAGTATCAATAGTAATAGGCACCTTGGGTGTAATCCCAAAACAATTGAACCACTACCAATTGAACATCATTGGCATTGACAAAATCGCCATCCATCAATTGCAAAAGGCAGCTATACTTGGAACAGCTTACATCCTGCGACAATACCTTTACCACCATGAAACATCAACATGTGCCTATCTCAGGTCCTTGACAGGACTCGACAGGGATAAAAATGTCAAGTCCAGTTTAAACATCTGGCTGACTGACCAATCACAAAAATGGAGCAATCACTAAAATTAATTATCATCTTGATATGCATCTCAACTACTAATGAAGCAAACTTCAGTTCTAACAAGAGGCCATTCCATTTGATTAGAGTCATGAAAGATAAGCAATCACTTCTAACCTCCAAAAAAATAGGGGACAATCTAAAACAATTCCCAGCATGAGTGCATCATCAATTCTGGCAGGAGTGGACCAACTTTCTTATACACTAAATGTTATGAATCCTTGGCAGTGTCATTCCCTTGCTAATATCTCACGTGAAAACTCAGATCTTGTGAGAATTGCTGCTCTCAACTGATTTTGGCCAGTTTATTTCATTTGGGGGTTCCATAAACCCTGTTTATACTATTGTATGTTCGTTACAGAAAAGAAGTAGATTAGCTTGGTCCCTTTGATGGATATTTATTGGTTTTGTAAAAGTAGCATCAAGGGGCGCTTTAAATAGTTGAGTCAACAGCATCAACACCTCATTTCCTGAAACAATTAGCTTTCTCCACAACCACTAATTTTTTTAATCATCTGCCCTTGTCTGCCTCTGTCTGAAAAAAAAAAAATAACTATGGTTGGATAATACTTCGCCTTCCTTTGGATGACATCCTGTAATTATTTTTTAAATAAACCCTTCTTCTCTTTTTTCCAGCATCTCTGTAGATCAGCGGTTCTCAACCTGTGGGTCGCGACCCCTTTGGGGGTCAAACGACCATTTCACGGGTCGTCGTGCGCGTTAGCCCGCCATCTTGGTGACACCGTCACTCGCAGGGGTGAAATGCTCCCGCTTCAGCCGTGCCTGCGGATCGCCGGATAGCCGGTAGCGACAGAAGCGGGAGACTTCGCCCACCCGCCTGGACGCCGCCATTTGGGTTCTTTTACCCTCTGCGCATGCGCAGAACGCTTTGCTCATGCGCAGAGGGTAAAAGAACCCAAATGGTGGCGTCCGGGTGAAGTCTCTCGCTTCCGTTGCTATCAGCTGTTCGGCGACCCGCAGGCAAGCCCGAACTGGGAGCATTTCACCCCTGGTGCCACGCCCCCTTTGTCACCTCATCCCGCATGGGGAGGGGGCGGGGCGGGGTTTGAGAAAGGTTGAGAACCACTGCTGTAGATGGTACAAATTTGGCAGAATGATGGCAGGGACTGAAAGGCAGTTCAGAAAACTGGTTGATTCCAATGCTGTCTCTGAAATGAACCTGTGATTCAGGTTTTTCTGCTCTTTTTTTCTGCTCAGTGTCACAAATCAAAAAGATCATAGCCCCGTGTCCCAAAGAACAATGGATAAAATAATCCTCATTTTGCATTGCAATTGTTATCTGGTCACCACAGCAGTACTTCATAGTAGATCTGCAGTTCTAAATTACATTTAAAGCAGGATCTTTGCATCCTCTCATATTTCTGGTATGAAAGGCTCCACTATGTTAGTAAAACTATACATTTCCTCTAACAGAAAACTAGCCCAGATTTTTTGCCTGCTGCGCAGGTTTTCTGTTCTGATTTGTTTCAGTAGGCAGGAGCTGGCTATACAAAGAGCTGGATTGAAGCAGGGACGTTGGGCAACAGATGTTGGGAGTGGTGCAGGAGAAAACTGTGTGATACACAGCCTGCCTTGTGCCCCTAAAGGTAGCCTCCTGTCTTCAGATGCAATGGGAAAACGTGTTGAGAAGAGATTGTGGAGCTGGGAAGAAAAGGAGGTGGATCCAAACACTATTAGCAATGAGGAGATGGATAATTTAGGATCGATCTAATTTAGAAAAAGGATGGTTAGCTCATTGGTCCTGAAAAAAGCGGTTGAAATGATTCTCAGAGACCCTGCTTTAATGCATATACCTTAAAAAAATGAATGCTAGAACTCTGTCTTACACAGCTTTCAAGATTCAGCACCTTAATGTTTTACCTTCTTAACAATAAGTTAACTATTGTGATTCATAGTGAGCTCTCCTGCTGGGTTGTATTCTGCTGTTGGGACTTGATACTGTGCCATAATCATTGATAAACAAATACAGGTAGTCCTTGACTTACAACAGTTTGCTTAGTGACTGTTCAAAGTTACAACGGCATCAGGGGTGGGTTCTAACTTACCTCGCTGCCGGTTTGCGCGGTCCTGAAAATCCAGCTTCTGCACATGCGCAGAAGCAAAAAACAGCTTCTGCGCATGTGCAGAAGCGAAAAACAAAATGGCAGCGCCTATGGCGCCGCCAAGAGAGCCGGTTCGGGGCGTGTCCAGCCGGCCATCACTGCCGGTTCGGCAAGCACAGGGAAATTCCCACTACCGGTTCTAAAGAACCGGTCTGAACCAGCAGGAACCCACCTCTGAACGGCATTGAAAAAAGTGACTGATGACCATTTTTCACACTTATAACCATTGCAGCATCCCCATGGTTATGTGATTTACATTTGGATGCTTAACAACTAACTCACATTTATGATAGTTGTATTTCCCGGGGTCATTAGAGGTGGTATTCAGCCGGTTTGGGCCAGTTCAGGTGAACTGGTAGTAGTGACCTGTACTATGCCATCCTATTTAGGCACATTTTGAAGCCACGCGCATGCATGGAAACCCTGCGCGCGAGCAAAGCGCATACGTGGAAGGCCGTACACTTGCGCGGAAGGTGTGCACGTGACCGAAGCGAGTGAGCATGCACGCACACGTTCACATTTGCGAACCGGTAGGGAAAGTAAGTGAATACCACCTCTGGGGGGGGTCATGTGATCCCCTTTTGCGACCTTCTGACAAGCAAAGTCAATGGGGAAATCAGATTCACTTAACAACCGTGTTACTAATTTAACAACTGCAGTGATTCCCTTAACAACTGCGGCAAGAAAGGTTGTAAAATGGGACAAAGCTCACTTAACAAATTTCTCACTTAGCAACATGAATTTTGGGCTCAATTGTGGTCGTAAGTCGAGGACTACCTGTATTCATGAGAAACTCCCACCTTGAATTTTGTTCAGAAAACAAAACCAATTCCCTCAAACCTTTGGGAGGAATCTAGCAATAGGGGAGCAGTCACAAATATTTTCTGTTTACTCATTGGAGCTCTGAAAACTCTTCTTCCATCTTCTGATCTGCATGTGCGGACCAAACCTAGATTCAAGCAGAAAATACCTTCCAACAAACTTTCTTATGACAAGATGACAGAAATAGGTGGTACTCAACTTACAACCCTTTGTTTAGTGACCATCGGAAGTTGTAGCACAACTGATAAAAAGGGACCGACAGCCAGTCCTCACACTTATTATTGCTGCAGCATCCCCATGGTCATGGAATCAAAATTTGGGAACATGGCAACACGCTCTATGTTTACAATGGTTGAAACTGGATTTGCTTAACAACTGCATGATTCATTTATCAACTATAATGATTTGCTTAACAAACATGGCAAGAAAGGTCATGAAACTCACTTAACAACTGCCTCGCTTAGGGATGGAAATTCTGGTTCTAACTCTGGTTTTAAGTCAAGGATTAACCTGTATGTAAGGAACTTAGTAAAAAGCCTTAGTAAGACCACACCTAGAGTACTGCATCCAGTTTTGGTCACCACACTATAAAAAAGATGTTGAGACTCTAGAAAAAGTGCAGAGAAGAGCAACCAGGATGATTAGGAGACTGGAGGCTAAAACATATGAAGAACGGTTACAGGAACTGGGCATGGCTAGTTTAATGAAAAGAAGGACCAGGGGAGACATGATAGCAGTGTTCCAATATTTGAGGGGCTTTAACAGAGTAACAGAGTTGGAAGGGGCATTATAGGTCATCTAGTCCAACCCCCCGCTCAAGCAGGAGACCCTACACCATTTCTGACAAATGGCAGTCCAATCTCTTCTTGAAAGTCTCAAGTGATGAAGCTCCCACAACTTCTGAAGGCAAGCTGTTCCATTGGTTGATTGTTCTCACTGTCAGAAAGTTCCTCCTTATTTCTAGGTTGAATCTCTCCTTGATCAGTTTCCATCCATCATTCCTTGTCTGGCCTTCAGGTGCTTTGTAAAATAGCTTGACCCCCTCCTCTCTGTGACAACCCCTCAACTACTGGAACACTGCTATCATGTCACTCCTGGCCCTTCTCTTCACTAGTCTAGCCATGCCCTGTTCCTGCAATTGTTCTTTGCATGTTTTAGCCTCCGGTCCCCTAGTCATCTTGGTTGCTCTTCTCTGCACTCTTTCTAGTGTCTCAACATTTGA
>QLTV01001145.1:2593289-2624536 GCA_003457575.1 Thermophis baileyi
TTATAGGGGGTGGGGGGGCATTGAATATTAGTTTGTAGCACCAAGGGGGCGGTGGACTGAAAAAGTTTGGGAACCACTGCCCTAGAGTATTGCAACCGCCATAAATATGAGTCAGTTGCCAAGCATGATCATGTGACTGTGGGGATGCTGCAATGGCCATAAGTGTGAAAAATGGCCATAAGTCACTTTTTTCAGTGCTGTTGTAACTTCGAACAGTCACTAAGTGAACTGTTGTAAGTTGAGGACTATCTGTATTATAGTTGAACTCTGACCACAGCCTGGAGTTCGATTCTGATGGGGCTCAAGATTGACTCAGCCTTCCATTCTTCCGAGGTTGGTAAAATGAGGACCCAGATTGTTGTGGGCAAGATGCAAATAATGTGTTTACATTGCAAACCGCCCAGAGGGTGCTGTAAAATGCTATGGGAGAGGTATGTAAGCTTAAATGCTATGGCTATGGCTAAGCACAACTTGGATACAGGAAAGATGTTTTTGAGTTTGTAGCACATCTCCAGCTTAGAATGTTTTCCCCTGAATTTTGATGGCATGGTCTTTGAAGGATTTGGGCACTTTTGTACAACTTCCAATTTAAGAGAAACGAACAAAAACTAAGGATATGAAACCTACCATTCTTTATGAAAGTAATGGAATTTTTGAGTCGAGCCACGTTGATGTCCAGTTGTCCGACAACTTTGCGATATTTCCCACAATCACAGACACCACCTAACTCGGTATAAATATAGAAACATTAAGTATCAAGATGCTATGAGCTTTGGGTCTGAAGTAACTTTAATGAGACCTATCTATTCCCTTAATTGTTAATAATACGTTAACTGTAGTTATTTATTATGTTTATGTATCTCAATTTCTCACAAGTAATTCAAAATATACAGATATTTTTTGTCCTCAAAATAAACAAGGCCTTAAGTTGAGTTGGTGATATCAGAGGAATTGTCTTGGCATTACAGATAGTTCTAGTTTAGTGACTGCCTTGTATAGCAACTGTATACTGCACTTACAACAGTGATGAAAAACAAATTTGCAACACTGGTCTTCGCATTTATGACCTTCACAGGTATGGAAAACAAAGAAAAGCTGAAGTAAAGTTCATAAGCACAGTTACGATTTCACTTAGCGAACTCTTTGCTTAATGACCGACTTGCCAGTCCTAGTTGTGATAATTAAATGAGGACTTTCTGTATTGTGGAAATGTTTGCCATTATCTTCTGCTGGGGCTTCTTTTGAGTTCCAGAACTAACCTATTACAACCCAGAGGCAATTCTGTTGCTGCTTGTATTTTGCAAAGTAGGAGAGGCCAAAAGAAGTTGAATTTGATTCTATATTGAAGTAAGAGGGGAGATTTGAAGTTGTTGCTGTTCATTTCTAGATAATCTCCCTTGCAAATGAACCACATCATTTATATGCACTAAGTATTTTGTATATATATACCGTGTTTCCCCGAAAATAAGACCCTGTCTTATATTTTTTTGAACCCTGAAATAAGCGCTTGGCCTTATTGCCATGCACTCAAAAGCCCGATTGGACTTATTATCAGGGGATGTCTTATTTTGGGGAAAACAGGGTATATATTTTAAAAAAATCTACTTCCCCCCCCCCCCAAAAAATCTGGTAGATTTATGGGAGTTAACAATATCATAAAAAGTAGAGTTTCTTGGGACAAGTATTAATATTACTACAGCTAGCAAAGTGATTCCCCCAATTGCATGACTGCATTTTGTGATGTTGTCGCTGAAAACCAGAATTTACTTCTGATTTTTGGAAAAACAGGCCCATAACAAATACTGCAAAAAAAAAAAAAGTAAAATGAGGTTGGTTACAGCCATCATTGGTCCTAAGTCAAGGACTAACTGTAAAAAGCAATCATTTGGGCAAGATGGCGGTTGTTTGACCCATGCTGGCTGGGGAATTCTGGGAGTTGAAGTCCACACAACTTCAGATGGCCGAGGTTGAGAAACACTGGATCAAACCATAAACTTACTAAACCAGCTGGCTTTGCATCCCTTGCTAAGACACAAAAACCAAGCCAAAGTTAAAATTAACCAGGCTTATCTTGTTGTGTGAACACATCGGCTGTTTTTTAACTGACCTCATTAAGTATGTTGAGTGAATACAGTCATTGGGTGTAATATTAAAAACGTTTTTTTGAATCTACATTTTTCATAAAGATTTAATTAAATGAAAATGACTGAGGGCAGAGGGCTGGATCACCATGGCATTTTAATTGGTACAGGCCTAATTCTGACTGAAATGGACTGTACCATTTCAAAGTGTAGGTAAGACTTTATTCTTTCCCTTCAAACAATCCCTTGGCAAACAAAATTTGAATCAGAGAGCCGGACTGAGTCCTTGGCTACCTCTTAATGAGGCTGTTTTAAACATAGCAATCCTACCTCTAGCTTAAGAAAACATTGTTTATTAAGAATGTTTTCAGAAAAATGACTTTTTATAGGTAGTTCTTGACCTAGGACCAGTGATATTTGTAGAGTGGGTTGATTTTACAAGGGTTTTTTTTGCAGCGGTCATTAAGCGAAACAATGGTTCGTTATGGGCCGGTTTTTCTGAAAATGAGACGTAAATGCCAATTTTCAGCAAAAACATGATAAAGTGCAGTCATGTGACTGCTGGGAGATCGGATCTTCATAACCCAGTTGTAAATACTCTTGCAGAAGCCGATCGTAACTTCAAAGAGTCACTAAGCCACCGATCATAAATAGAGGACTATCTGTAGTTTCCGAGCACTTCTGTTTAAAAACTTGCCTGTCTAATTACTCTAACCAGAATTAGCCCGGCCAATTAAACCTGACAGAGAAAAACTGTTTCTGATTCCACATTTTGGGGAGGTCTGCGGAGGGTAGGATAGGAAATGAAATAAGGAGGGGCTGCTTTTTCTTGGTAAAGGAGCAGCCTCCAGGAGAGATCAGGTAAGCCACCTCCTTATCCCAACCTAATCCCAAACAGTTTTGGTCACCACATTACAAAAATAGCACTTATAGCACTTAGACTTATATACCGCTTCACAGTGCTTTACATCCCTAAGCGGTTTACAGAGTTAGCATATTGCCCCCAACAATCTGGGTCCTCATTTTACCCACCTTGGAAGGATGGAAGGCTGAGTCAACCTTGAGCCGGTGAGATTTGAACCGCCGAACTGCAGCTAGCAGTCAGCTGAAGTAGCCTGCAGTGCTGCACTCTAACCACTGCGCCACCTCAGCTCCTAAAAAAGCAGGGGTGGGCTGCTGGGGGTTCTCAGGGGTTTGGGAGAACCTCTAGCTAAGATTCTGTGCAGTTTGGAGAACCCCCAAATCCCACTCCTGGCTGGTCCTGCCCACCCCACCCCTCCCCTTCCAGGAGTTCCCACGTGGCCCGTTTTGGATGCAGGTAAGTGCAGAGCGCGCACGGAGGCTCGGGGAGCGCAAAAAACGGGCCTACTGGAAGTTCGGGAAGGCCGGAAACGGGTCTGTTTCCGGCCTCCAGAGGGCCTCCGGAGCCTGGGGAAGCCGTTTTCGCCCTCCCGGAGGCTCAAGGAGAGCATCCGGAGCCCAGGGAGGGCAAAAAGCCCCCCCCCACCATGGTGCAGGAGGCCGACTAGGCCACACCCACCATGGCCACGCCCACCCAGCAACCAGCCAGAGAACACCTTGCTAAAAATTTTGAAGCCCACCCCTGCAAAAAAGATGTTGAGACTTTGGAAAAAGTGCAAAGAAGAGCATTAAGATGATTGAAGGCCTGGAGACTAAAACATATGAAGAACGGTTGCAGGATTTGGGTTTGGCTAGTCTAGAGATAAGTAGGTCTAGCGGGGACATGATAGCAGTATTCCAGTATTTGAGAGGCTGCCACAAAGAGGAGGGGGGGGGTCAATTTATTTTCCAAAGCACCAGAAGGCAAGACAAGAAACAATGGATGGAAACTAATCAAGGAGAGACGCAACCAGGAATTAAGGAGAAACTTCCTAATAGTGAGGACTTCAGACATTGTGGGTGCTTCATCGCTGGAGGTTTTTACGAAGAGACTAGACAGTCACTTGTCTGAAATGGTGTAGGATTTCCTGCTTGAGCAGGGGGCTGGACTAGAAGACCTCCAAGCTCCCTTCCAGCTCTATTCTGATTCTGATTCATTGATATTTCAGAAGCTTATAAAGACAGTGTTATTCCAGAGATTTTTCATCATGCCCACTTCATCATTTTTTATTTCCATTGATTTTAGTTCTCAGCTTAGCCTACAGCCCTTGGATGTCTGAGCTATCTGTCAGGTCTGATTCTGTTTAATTTATCTGAGATCAGCCAAAATTGGCTGGTACTGCCATCTGCTGTGATGGTGATGGGACATGCTAGGATAATAAAACACGCTTCCTCCTGATTGCCCTCTGGACCAACATGCTAGGGTACACGGTGGCTACAATTGGATTGTCTCTGATCTAGAAGACAACAAAGGCATCAGAAATGCAAAAGAAGAACAAACAATGTGTACCTGCTTTACCCTTCCCTCCAACGACTCCAGATTCACCCTTTACTCCTTTGTCACCTAAATAAAGCAGAAAATACATTGCTTTCGACTGGCAAGTTGCAGGCACGTTCACAGAATAGGTCTTGAGAAATGGATAGAGCGCATAAGTGGGATGGGCAAGGTAAATAGTTCAATTTTACATACGTTGGATTAAGTTCGACTGAATACAGGTAGTCCTTGACTTACAACAGTTTGTTTAGTGACTTCAAAATTACAACAGCACTGAAAAAGGTGATTTATGACCGTTTTTCACCCAACTGTTGCAGCATCCCCATGGTCACATGATCAAAGTTCGGGCGCTTTGGAATTGGCAGGAATTTATGACAGTTGCACTGTCCTCGGGTTACGTGATCACCTTGGGCGACCTTCTGGCAAGCAAAGTTAATGGGGAAGCCAGATTACACTTAACGACTGTGGCAAGAAAGTTTGTAAAATGGGGGAAAACTCACTTAACAAACTTAGCAACAGAAATTTTTTGGCTCAATTGTGGTCATAGGTCAAGGACTACCTGTACACTGAATTAAGTTCTACTGAATACAGTTGAATCTATTTTGGTCTACTGTAGACTTGCCAAGCCAGGCTTGAAAGCTTTTGCTCTCTGATAGTAAACTTCGTATTTTAATAGATGATCCATTAAAAGTTTAAAGACTCAGTGGCTGGAGGTGCCTGGTACCTTTGTTTCTTCAGGGAATTGCAGCAAAAACTGAGACGGACAACAGCCGAAGAGAGTTAATGATATAATAAGTGAATATACCTAATGCAGGTAGGTTATGCATTTCACTTTTGGAATGAGGAATTTTTTTTGCAGGTTTTGGAGGCACTTAAGGATATTATTTATGAATAAATGGGAATTCTGAAGGTGGAAGTTTTTTTTTTTAATGGGATTGCAGTATATAGGAGGTGCAGTACACAGGAGGTTTAACTTTCCTTCTCTTGCTGCATTTTATGAGAATCCATCCCTAGTTGCTATTAGCCCCTGGCAGGACAAAAAGCTCAGTGGAACTTCTGTTTTTAAAGGAAAAGAGATAATTTTCAATAGGACAATTGGAGAGGAAAGAAGGCAATCTTCTGTATTCCTGCACTGTTTACAGTGTAAATGAGTACATATGTTTATAATTCTGCATTCACTACCATATTCAGCATTAAGGGAATAATCAGCCAGTGGGAGGAAGGATTATATATGTGATGGCTGTCACCTCCATCTCCACCTCTATATGTTTTCTGTAACAAACTCAGTCTTTCCATTCTTATTTCCCCCCCCCCCCAATCTGCTTTGCATTACACATATCTCCCACAGTTGGTGAAGAAACTGAAACTGAAAAGAGGTAGGGCATTTACACTAACAAAAACCTGAAATTTGCTTCCAAATCAACCATGACATTTTCACAAGGAAGAAATATAAAATGTTGGAATGGCTTTTACAATCCCTGGATTTAAATATTCCTGGAAATCTGTGGGGAGATCTCAAACATGTAGTACATTGCAACAATATTTCTAAGGTAGAAGAGTTCTGCAAGGAACAGTTGGAAAATATACAACTAAGAGTAAAAAAAGCACATATTTGGATACAAAGAAAAATGAAACAGTTGTTGCCAATTTAGATAATGCCCCTAGAGCATTTTTATGCTAGAAACATCTGAGAATTGCATAGAAATGTGTATGTTGTTCGCGAATGTGTAAGTGAACTTGATAATGTCCACCTACCTCATAACATGAATTCCCAAATGCCTATTAGCCAAGCTCCCAACAGAGCTGCATTACGTTTGACTAGCCAACTCCAAAATTCCTGCTTCCATAGGGAAATCCCATATCCACACTTCTGTTCCCTTCAAAATAAAGTTGGCCATGTAGCTTTCAGGAGGTGTGGTTGATAGGGATGTACCGAAGGGGATATCTGTTCAAGAGGGATGCAAAAACTTGGCTAGATTGAGAATTTTTATTAATCTTACTGGAAGGGATGGGGATTGAATCTATGACCTTCCCCATTTGCACCCCAATAAGGCTGCCTTCAAAATAAAGTTGACCCTGGAGCTTCCAGGATGTGTGGTTGATAGGGATGTACTGAAGGGGATGTAGGAACTTGGATAGATTGACTGAGACTTTTATTAATCTTATTGGAAGGGATGGGGATTGGACCTATGACCTTCTGCATTTGCACCCCAATGAGTTACAGTCGTCCCAGCACAGACTAGGAGGATCCCATCCTTGATTGGGATCGGAGAAGACTGCAACTCGATGATGGTCTCTCCTTCATTGATGCCCGTTGAAGAGAACGCTGACCATTCTTCTGCTTTTTACATTTTTCAGCATTTGGTGAAATGAACTCAAGTGTGTCAAGTTGTTTTAAAATAAGCCCTTTAGTTATCTTTTTCTCCTTCTTCCACGTACTTTGCTCTTGCATTTCATTGTGCAGGATCTAAATTATAATGAACTCAGCAGACAGCATTATTGAGGAAAATTGAAATGCGTGGTTATGAAGAGCTTTTCCAAAAACATAGACAATACCAAAAAGAATCTGAATGGGTTCATGTAGGGTAGCCATGGAACGGGAACGGGAAGCCATGGTAAGTTAACAGTACTTGTGTTTTGAAAATAAAAGCCTTGTTTCATTTGGAAACATAAATAGCAGGTGTTTTTTTAAATTTTATACTGAGGTTTACCATCTAGTGAAGACATGTGATCAATTAATACTTACCTTTTCTGCCAATTGGTCCGATTTTACCTATCATTCCTTGTTCACCAATATCTCCAATTGTTCCTTTTTCTCCTGAATCAGAAATACAATAAATAGGAGTTTGTTTCATTGAGTCTCAGAGCACAATTTAATTGTATTTTAAGGTACTGCACATTAATCAAACTAGGGTCCTTACTATTTAGTAAGGCTGTATTACTATTCTTCTTCCCATCTTTCCTGTTACCTAGCTCCTTTTCTACTTATGACTATAACTTTGTTGCTTGTATCTATACAATTTTTTTTAAAATTTAGTTTCGTAGTATGATTTATGTTGATTGCTTATGACTATCACTAAGTGTTGTATCTTATGATTTATGATGAATGTATTTTTATGATGACTATGATCATGATTTATCACTTATAGCTTTTATGTACACTGAAAGCTTATGCACCGAAGACAAATTCCTTGTGTGTCCAATCTCACTTGGCCAATAAAGAATTCTATTCTATTCTATTCTATTCTATTCTATTCTATTCTATTCTGTTCTGTTCTGTTCTGTTCTGTTCTGTTCTATTCTATTCTATTCTATTCTATTCTATTCTATTCTATTCCTATTCCTATTCTATTCTATTCTATTCTATTCTATTCTATTCTATTCTATTCTATTCTATTCTATTCTATTCTATTCTATTCTTCTTGTAAAGGGCCAGGAATTATAGAGGTTGAAGCCTAAGATAGGAAAGAGTTCTTTAAATCAGAGGTCTCCAAGCTTGGCAACTTTACGATTTATATACTTCAACTCCCAGAATTCCATGCTGGCTGAGGAATTCTGGGAGTAGAAGTCCACAAGTTGTAAAGTTGCCGAGCTTGGAGAGTCCTGCTTTAAATAATTTCCATTAGAGAACAGCAATAGCAATAGCACTTAGACTTATATACCGCTTCACAGTGCTTTACAGCCCTCTTTAAGCGGTTTACAGAGTCAGCATATTGCCCCCAACATTCTGGGTCCTCATTTTACCGACCTCGGAAGGAAGGAAGGCTGAGTCAACCTTGAGCCGGTGAAATTGGNTTAGTACGGCTGTATTACTATTCTTCTTCCCATCTTTCCTGTTACCTAGCTCCTTTTCTACTTATGACTATAACTTTGTTGCTTGTATCTATACAATTTTTTTTAAAATTTAGTTTCGTAGTATGATTTATGTTGATTGCTTATGACTATCACTAAGTGTTGTATCTTATGATTTATGATGAATGTATTTTATAATCATGATTTATCACTTGTTGCTTGTATGTACACTGAGAGCTTGCTTTACCGCCCTATCTAAGCGGTTTACAGAGTCAAAATCTTGCCCCCAACATTCTAGGTTCTCATTTTACCCACCTCAGAAGGATGGAAGGCTGAGTCAACCTTGAGCCGGTGAAATTGGAACTGCCAGCAGCAGGCAGTCAGCAGAAGTAGCCTGTAGTACTGCATTCTAACCACTGTGCCACCACAATTTGTGTGTTCCCACCTCATTTCCACAATATTCCAGAAGTATTTTGCTGGTTGCCCTAAGAAAGAAGATGCCGGACTAAGATGAATATGTTCTAATCTAGCACTTCTCCATTAAGAGGAGAGGTGTATAGCTATGAAACGGTCAAAGTTTTCCCTTCTAACTGGACATTGAAGGAGGAGGGTTGTATTAGTTTGTGAAAACAAAACTTAGACTATGGAACATAGAGTCATAGGCTGGAAGGGATCTAAAAGGTCTTCTAGTCCCAGGGCTGCCGAGAGGATTATTGAATCCTGGAACAAGACTAATATGGGCCCCGCTGCTTTTTTCCTCCTCCTCCTCCTTCTCCTCAGCCTCGTCAGTGTCGACTTTTCTGTCTGGTTGGGGCTCCGTCTGGGCCTCCCGTCCCTCAGGCGACTCCGCCAGTGGTCGTTCGGCCTCCGAGTTGCTGCATTTGCTGCTGCTGCTCTCTCCTCCATCTCTGGACCCTTCTGTGTTGGCAGAAAGGGTGTTGGAAGGGGAGGCTGCGGCTGCCGCCAGGCTCTCTTCAGTCTCCTGCATGGGAAACTCGGGGGCAGGCTGTGCGGCCTTGCCCGCTCGCCTCACACACACCGCTCGGAGAGGCCTCGGCCAAAAAGGAAGGGAGTGAGCATGCATGCATGTGTGCATGCACACATGCTTGGGAGAGGCGCCCCCACCCATCCCGGCCGGGCCATGTGCGCGAGAGCGCCGCCGCTGCATTTAACGCCAAATTGAAAAAGTCGCCCCTTTTTATTAATCTCATCACGTTTCTTTTTTTCCTTGCATTTTTGAGCTCCATATTTTTTAGATGACATTTCATAACCATTCATAAACTAAAATGAAATATAAAATATATTCATAAACAAAGAAACTGTTTTTCTTTTTTAAAAAATTTGGTTTTGTAAAAATTGTTTAAAAAATTCTCCTTCATGGGCCCCCTTTGAGCTCCATGGGCCCTGGAACAATGTACCGGCTGCACCAGGGGTGAAATGCTCCCGGTTCGCTCTTACCTGTCAGTCACCGTAGAGCCAGTCGCCAAGGTAGCGCGAGGTGCCGCCCACCTGCCCGGATGCCGCCCGGACGCCGCCATTTGGGTTCTTTTACCCTCTGCGCATGTGCAAAGTGTTCTGTGCATTCGCAGAGGGTAAAAGAATTCAAATGGCGGCGTCCGGGCGGCACCTCACGCTACCTTGGCAACTGGCTCTACGGCGACCAACAGGTAAGAGCGAACTGGGAGCATTTCACCCCTGGGCTGCACCCCCCTCTCCTCAGGCCTGCCTAGTCCCACCCCCAGCTCAAGGCAGGAGCTTACACCATCCTAGTCAAACGGTTGTCCAGTTTGTTTTTGAAAACCTTCAGCGATGGAGCATCCACAACTCCAGGAGGCAAGCTATTCCATTGATTAATTGTTCTCACTGTCAGAAAAGTTCTCCTTAGTTCTAGGGTGGATTTTTCTTTAACAAGCTTCCACCCATTACTTCTTGTCCTGCCCTCTGGTGCTTCGGAGAATAAGCCAATACCCTCTTCTCTGTGATAGCCTCTCTAGTACTGGAAGACAGTTGTCATGTCTCCCCTAATCCTTCTCTTTGATAGGCTAGACATACTTAGCTCCCCAACTATTCATCATATGGTTTATGATACATCTAGAGGATTAGGATGGCACCTTTTCCAAGTACCCAATTTTTTTTTTTTAAAAATTGCCACATACTCTTTGCTACTCCACTTAAAAGATGTTGCCTATGCTTTTCTTATCAATTCCAACAGACTGGAGCCCCTTTTGAAGAGAGTTTGACTTTGATTTGTCTCCATTAATGCACCATGCTGAGCTGTCAGGTAACAGATGGCTGTCTCTCCCTTTCTTTGCACTCTTATAGAAAACAACAACAACATGACATTTCCAAGCTTATCTGCATCACTCAAAACTCCCTGCTGAGATGCTTGTAGGAGTTATGTTTTGGTCTGAAAAAATATTCTTAAATGATGACTAAGAAAAAAAAAATCATTAGATGTATATGCAACTCCCTCAGTGTTATTCTCACACACTGATGGGTAAGATACGTATGTCAACAGAGTAATTAAGAACCTATAAAAAAAAAACCTCAGCTGGATTAAACCCTATATAAACCAGCATTCTGGGTCACACAGTGACAATTAGATACACCTGGGAAGCTCACAAGTTTGAATTCAGATTGAGAGTCCCCTTCCATTTTGTTTCCCAGCAACCAGTATTTTGAGCAAACTGTTGATGATTCAGAAGGTAATAAATAAAGCAGCACAATACTTTAGATTTGATTCCTCTGCATTCTGGGAAAAGATACAGCTACTTCCCAAAGTAGCAGACAGGAGTTATCTTTGCATCTTTTAAAATGCCATCTGCACAGCCAGTTCCAGGGGCCTCAAGGCATGGCTTCCGACTGACCTAATAGCAATAGCACTTAGACTTATATACCGCTTCACAGTGCTTTACGGCCTTCTCTAAGCTGTTTACAGAGTCAGCCTATTGCCCTCAACAATCTGGGTCCTCATTTTACCCACCTCGGAAGGATGGAAGGCTGAGTCAACCTTGAGCCTGATGAGATCCGAACTGCCAAATTGCAGGCAGCCGGCAGGTAGCAGAAGTAGCCTGCAGTACTGCATTCTAACCACTGCGCCACCACGGCTCTTAATAACAGGATCATCTGTCCCCAATTGCTTTTATTCTGGTCAGGTGCGAAAGACCAGATCCACACGTGAAGGCCCAATTAAACTGATTTATTGCTAAACAGCCTATGCATAGAATCTTCCCAACTACTGGTAACAGTGGGCACCTGCTTAGAGTTTGATAAGGGTCAACGGAATTCAAGGGAGGTTGGACTTAGTCTGCTTGTGGCTACGTAGGGATTCTAGGCTGGTCCCATTTTTGACTCCACCCTAGCTTCTGCTACTCCTTCTGCTACTCCTTCTGCTACATTCCATCCCATTTGGTCTGGCAAGAGGACCATGCTGTGGATGACATCAGCTAAGGAAGGTGGGACCCAGGAGAAAGGCCTTTCCTGCCATCTTGTGGAACATAATTCTGCCTGAGATTAGGTTAGCCCAGATCTTACTGGCCTTTCACAAGGCCCTGAAAAACTTGGTTTTCTGCCCAGGCCTGAAACCCAGAAAGTGTGATAAGACTCTGTCTCTTGGCTTTGTTGATGGTTATTTTATGATGCTCGGCTGCTATGGGGTTTTATTTTATATTATGTGCTTTATTTGTTTTTATCTATTTTATTACAAACCGCCAGAGTCATATTTGTGAGGTAGATGGCTGTATCAATCAATCAATCAAACCATTTCTGAAATATTGCTAAAACTCCAGAGACTAGACCACACAGCCACCAACATCAACTGAAGGTTACACAATATTTTTTTTTAAAAAAAAATTACATTGTTACTCTGGATAATTTTCTTTATAAGCTTCCTTTTAAAAAGTTCCTTTACTCCTGTGATTAAGAAGCAAGATAAGCTTGTCAGAGTGTAAAAATAATTTATGGAATAGCTGAGTTTATACAGTACACTTAACCAGATTAGGTGAAGGCTAATGGCTGCATTGCTATTACATACTAAACTTGGATAAACCTGATTTTTTTTAGGGATTACTGTCCTATCCCAGCCCAGCCCAATTTAGAACTAGGTAAGCATGCAGCCAGTGTGTAACTCTGAAGTAGTAAGGGACCATTCCTATGTTTTTAACTGTAAAGAGAGTACTGTAAATTGTTTTACCTTTGGATCCTGTGGGGCCAAGTTTCCCAGTTTTTCCCATTTCTCCTTGGTCTCCCTTGTCACCGTCATCTCCTTCAATCAGAAACAAAAAAAGAAGGGGAGATGTAACAACAAAGTTTAGGAAATACTGATCTGATTTTATTTTTGAAGACATGACGCCTGTTGGCTCAACTCCTATTTTTTGATTCGCCAGGTCCTTCATAATACCTAAATCAGGGGTGGGTTCCAACTTACCTCGCTGCCGGTTCGCTCCCTCCTGCGCCACGTGGGCGCGCCTTGTGGGCGTGCACGCGCTTTGCGCGCATGCGCATGCGCAGTAGCAACCCCCCCCCAATAAAAATAAATAAATAAAAAAGCAAAAAAAAAAGATGGCGACTGCATGTACAGTGCCGGAAGTTGGCTTCTGCGCATGCTCAGAAGGAAAAAATAAAAAAATAAAAAAAATTGAATTTTTTTAAAAAAAAAAGATGGCAGCCCCCACGGACTGGCACCGACTGATCCGGTTCGGTGATGTCATCGTGACATCACCAGTGGGTTGCTACCGGTTCGGATGAACCGGTCCGAACCGGGAGGAACCCACCCCTGACCTAAATTACAGAATAACAGAGTTGGAAAGGACCTTGGAGGTGTTCTAGTCCTACCCACAGCTGAAGGAGGAAACCTATACCATTTCAGACAATACCTAGTCAAGCACCCATATATTCATCACCACTCTCATATTTAGGATACTAAATCTATATGAAATGTTGGGAGTCTGTCCTCTCTGAATAGCTGGGAGAAGTGGTTAAATCATCAATTTGCCAGAAGAGAAAATGAATAATGCTGTTCCATGTCCCTATTCAATGCCAAACTCAATCTATCTATAGCCCAGACACAGTTCTCCAAATACAAACATCAATTATACTAAAGTGGCAGTTTTCCAAGGCTGGTAACTTCCAGATTTGTAGACTGCAACTCCCAGAATTCTCCAGCTGGCATGGCCTTTGCTAAGAATTCTGGGAGTTGTGCTCCACATATCTGAAACTCGTTCAACCTGGGAAATGCTGCATTAGCGGCACGCCAGCTGTCTTTGAAAGCAAACACACACACTTTGAAGAATTTATCATTAAAATCAAGAGGAACAGGGAGTGTGTCCATGGTTGGTATCCATGGGAACAAAAGTGACTGTTCTAGTACTGTAATAGATTGCTGATATACAGCAATGCTTGGCATATGTGCACATATAAATTAATATAATTCTGTACAGTCTTCCTCCACAGATGTGACTTTTAGCTATTTAACTGAGGTTGTTTTTGTTGATCTGCCTTCCCATTGATAAAGTCAATGACTTTCAATGACTTGAAAGAAACGTCAGGCTTTAAAAAGCTAAGTTCATGGCCATAGATTTAAAGTCTCGTACTGAACATGAAATTTGCCTATCTTGTTGTAATTCCTGTTGTTGCTGAGATCTTCTCTGGGATAATAATGAACTAGGGAAGATGGTTCCTATCAGTGGTGAAATCCAAATTTTTTTACTACCGGTTCTGTGGGCGTGGCTTGGTGGGCGTGGTGTGGCTTGGTGGGCGTGGCAGGGGAAGGATACTGCAAAATCTCCATTCCCACCCTATTCCAGGGGAAGGATACTGCAAAATCCCCATTCCCACCACACTCTGGGGCCAGCCAGAGGTGGTATTTGCCGGTTCTCCGAAGTACTCAAAATTTCCGCTACTGGTTCTCCGAACTACTCAAAAGTTCTGCTACCGGTTCTCCAGGACCTGTCAGAACCTGCTGGATTTCACCCCTGGTTCCTATGATGGCCCTTAAAATAAGGTAGGTAGGCAGGTAGTGTTGGAAGAAATATCCATCTGGTTCAATTCCAAGCCGGGAGAAAGGCACTGGAGACAAAATTGGAGGCTGAAGGCTGATTAGAAAGATGGTTTAATGATGAAGCAGAACCACATGGGTTTGTGATTCTGGGCAGCTGACCACATGAAGTTGAGAGTGGGTGGCTTTTATACCCTCTCTTGGCTCTGAGCTTCTTGTTCCTGTGCAAGAAAATGTCTTCTATTGGCTGTTGTCAGACTCCCATGGGGCCATGTAGGGGTTATGTAGGGGTCATAGCTGGCTCTATAGGCAAAGTACAAATCCTAGGTGTTTCTCTGAGCTACGTTTGGTTGAAGTTTGGAGGGTGATGCAATGTCCTTAGGAGATTGTGCAATGTAGTGAGCTCTGCTGCTAAATGGTAGTGGGTTAATCCTATTATGTCTGAAGGGTCATGTCTTAATCCCATTATCCTGGAGCTGAAGGTCTTTTGTTTTGGAGATAGGCTGGCCCAATCTTTCTCAATGGGCACAAAATATCTGCTGGGGGGAGGGAGCTGGAGCTCTGAGCTTCTGTCTCCCTTAAGATTTTTTATTTCTCTTTTAGGGGAAATATTTTATCCTGCCTTTTTTATATTCCTCAAAATATTTCATTCTTCTGGGAGGGGTGGTGGTGACTTCCCACGATGGGGAAGTGGGATGCATATATTGGAGGGCCGATCTGGAATGATTTTTGTGCCACAACAGAGTCCTCCACCAGAACAGTATCTGCGGTGGGGATTCCCATTACATAATAAGCCAGAATATTGTTTGTTTGCTTTTGGCTTGGTGATATTTGCACCCAACCTTTTTGGTACGTAAACCCAGTTTTATGGCTCATTAGATGTATAATCTGAGTGATTATGGCTTCTTTGGCAAACTAGGGTTAAACCACACCCTAGCCTTTCTTTTCTGGGATCAGACATAGGATAAACCCATTTGAATGAAGGTGGATGAAAGTCCATTTCCTTAAATATCCAGCTGTTAAATAAGAGACATCATGAGGAAAGGTACCAAGATTTGCACCTTACTGCCCTCTTGTGGTGTTTTGTGTTGTGATGTTTAATTTTTTTTTTAAATGTTTTTTTGACAGGCTTGGCATTCCTCAGCAAATTATGATGTGGGAAGTACATGGATACCACTATTATCCTTTTTACAATAATCAATAGTACAATTCAATTCTGATTTTATATCCCACTGAGTTCAACAGATCTATAGCTGAATGTCAGAGGTGGTATTCAGCTGGTTCGCACCGGTTCGCGTGAACTGTTGGAGGAAATTTGGCCAAGGTCGCCGAACCGGTAGCGATGGCCGGCTGGCCACGCCCCTGAACCAGTCCCCCGGTCGCCGCTTGCTTGCCCCGCCCACCATGTTCATCGCCACCATGTTTTTCATGCGCGCGCATCCCATTGCCTTGCAAGTCCAATGGGATGCGCATGCGCGAAGAACATGGTGGCAACGGCACGGCAGCAGCTTTTTCAGCGACCTCCGGTACTTTTCAGTGGCCTGTGGCCAGCTGCTGCAGCTGCAAAGCGGCTCTCAAAGCTTCTTGGCCAGCCGCTTTCCAGCAGTGGCGGCTGGCTGGGGGCCGCCGAAAACTCCGGTCAGCTTGCCTTCCAGACTCTGGACCAGCCGCCGTGGAAGGTAAGCAGCCCGAACAAAGAGGCAGTGGTGGGAGAGGAAGTGGGGCTAGGCCACTAAAGGAGGGGAAACGGGGGCAACTGGCGAAGGGAGGGCAGGGGTAGATAGGTGGAAATTCCAAAAATTTTCCTACCTTTTCCTGTGGGCGTGGCTAGGTGGGGGGGGTCATGTGACTGAGTGGGCATGGGTGTGAGTGATGTCAAGTTGGCCATGCCCACTCAGTCACATGCCCCCCCACCTAGCCATGCCCACCGAACCGGTAGCGAAAATTTTTGAAACCCACCACTGCTGAATGGTAATTGGTTTTGTACTGGGTGTAATGATATCCTTTCTCCTTAAAGATAAGGTGTAATCTGATGTCAGTTACACCTAACACAGAAGGTAAGGTTGATAACTCCACCTTGGACTGATTTTGAATTGTAGATATGGTTCAAGCACCTGGAATCATTTTTGGCCTTGATAGTTTCTTCTCTTTCTCATAACATATACCTAACCATCATGCTATTCTCTGTCAAAGAAAGCAGTATTATGCAAAATGCGGAAAAGGAGTAAGAAAGAGTAAGCCAAATGAATTAAAAAGGTGAGATAGGGGAAAGGCAAGGAAGTATAGCTAAATCCAGATTTAATGACAGCCATTATACTTCTCCAGATCTTTTGTCTTTGCAAACCATCCTTGATTCGTTGTATCTATACATTGATTTCAGACAAGGCCATTTTTCTTTAAATTTCAGAATAACAGAATTAGAAGGGACCTTGGAGGTCTTCTAGTCCAACCCCCTGCTCAGGCAGCAAACCCTATACCATTTCAGACAAATAGTTGTCCAATCTCTTCTTAAAAAACCCTAGTGTTGGAGCACCCACAACTTCTGGAGGCAAGTTGTTCCACTGATTAATTGTTCTGTCAGGAAATTTCTCCTTAGTTCTAAGTTGCTTTTCTCCTTGATTCATTTCTATCAATTGCTTCTTGTCCTGCCTTCTGGTGCTTTGGAGAACAGGTCGATCCAGGGGTGAAATTCAAAATTTTTCCCTACCGGTTCTGTGGGCATGGCTTGGTGGGCATGGCAGGGGAAGGATACTGCAAAATCCCCATTCCCTCCCCACTCTGGGGCCAGCCAGAGGTGGTATTTGCCGGTTATCTGAACTACTCAAAATTTCCACTACTGGTTCTCCAGAACCTGTCAGAACCTGCTGAATTTCACCCCTGGGTTGATCCCCTCTTCTTTGTGGCATTTCTCATCTCTCAACTTTCCCTCTTTTCTCCTTTCTGTTGGATCTCTTCACGTTCCTTTAAATATAGTTTGCAATTCAGTCTTCATTCATTCTCTTTGTGTAAGCAACCCATTTAAGTGTCCCTTTTGTATTCCATCTACATTTCTTCACCCTCATTCATTCTTAACCATATCTTGGGTTGCTTGACCAAATTTAGAAGTAACCCATTCCTAATTCCTGTTCTATCTTCCTTGTAACAAAATGGGCAGAAGCCCGATCTTAATCACAACCATTTTATTGTGCATGTTTAGGGCATATAATGTCTGTCCGTCTCGTGCCTCTCAATGGACCACATATTACCCATTGCCTTTTACTCGCATTTGCACATCTTAGAATTTCTCCATCTGTTTTCCATCAACAGGAAACATTCTACTTTACTACATTCTACTACTAAAATTCATCCACTTTAATGTTTTTGCCATTTTTGTATAATATTCATTCACCCACTTCATCTTTCCTGTAAAACATAGCTCCTTCGGCCTTCCATACATCAATGTTCAGATCCATGTTTACTCTTGCAGCACAAAGTCTAGAATATACTGTAAAACATTTGGGTTCTTAGTCAAAAAATATGGCATTGCACCCAAACTAGCTGTGCATTTACATTATCAGGCAACACACCTCAATGTCACCACAACTGTTCCATATATTTTTATCCATATACTAGTCACGTTTAGCATATCCTTTGAATATAACACCTAGTTTAATTCACAAATGGACTGTAGGTAGTCCTTGATTTAGAACCTCAATTGAGCCCAAAACGTCTCTTGCTAAGCAAGACGATTGTTACGTGAGTTTTGCCCTAGTTTTTCATCTTGCTGGCTGCGGTTGTTAAGTGAATCACTGCAGATAAGTGAATCCACTTCATTCAACATCTTTGCTGGTCAGAAGGTTGCAAAAGGCGATCTTGGGACAATGCAACCGTCATAAATACATGCCAGATGCCAAGTGGCCAAATTTCGATCACGTGACCATAGGGATGCTACAATAGTCATAAGTGTGAAAACGGTCGTAAGTCACTTTTTTCAGTGCTGTTGTAATTTCAAAGGGTTGCTGGACAGGTGGTTGTAAGTGGAGGACTATCTATCAATGCTGTCTTTGAGCAAAACCATTGTAAAATGGGGTCATGTGATCATGGGGTGCTGCAAATGGCTGTAAATGCAGCCTGGTTGATGAGTACCTGACATGAAGTCATGTGTGTGTGTGTGTATGTGTGTAGGGGGCACCTGTCAGGACTTCAGAACAGGGTTGTAAGTACCCTGTAAGCCAACACAGTTCTAGGCTGTATTAACAGAGGGATAGAATCAAGATCACGTGAAATGTTAATACCACTTTATAATGCCTTGGTAAGGCCACACTTGGGATACTGCATCCAGTTTTGGTTCCAAAATGTAAAAAAGATGTTGAGACTCTGGAAAGAGTGCAGAGAAGAGCAACAAAGATGATTAGGGGACTGGAAGATAAAACATATGAAAAACGATTGCTGGAATTGAGTATGTCTAGTTTAATGAAAAGAAGGACTAGAGGTGTTCCAATATCACAAAGGAGAGGGGTCAACCTATTCTCCAAAGCACCTGAAGGACAAGAAGCAATGGATGGAAACTAATCAAGGAGAGAAGCAACCTAGAACTAAGGAGAAATTTCCTGATAATTAGAACAATTAATCAGTGGAACAACTTGCTTCCAGAAATTGTGAATGCTCCAACACTGGAAGTTTTAAAGAAGAGATTGGACAACCATTTGTCTGAAATGGTATAGGGTTTCCTGCCTAAGCAGGGAGTTGGACTAGAATACCTCCAAGGTCCCTTCGAACTCTGTTATTCTATTTGTGATTCTATTTGTGATTCTACCTCCAGGTAGGTCTTGTCATAACTTTGAATGCTTGCTAAGTGACTGGTTGTAAATGGAAGACTACCTGTAATGTAAGCCTTGGTGTCCTTCACTTCCTGAAAGCTTACTGTTTCCCTCTTGTTTTAATGGCAGTGTTTGTGCTCTCATCTGCTATATCCCTGGCAGATTTAACTTTCTCCTGTATTTCATGCTGTGAAAAGCTTTGTTGCTTAATTTCTGCCGGATAATTAGAGGCAGGACATCTTTGAGTATAACAAAAAGCTGGCCCTACTGCGTAATGTGCTCAGGATGTTATGTGAATTGGTTCTGGCAGGAAAACAGAACAGCAGGTCTCTCTCTCCAGGTTTGTCAAGAGCCAACCATTGGGAGTGTTGGACAGCTGGATTCTAACCACAATGGCCTGAAAGAACATTACTCTGGGCCACCGTTGAAAGTTTAAATGGCAGCTATGTTGCTCAGAGCAGTAAACTGGGTTTTGTTTGTTTTTGTAAAGCATGCCTCCGGCCTAACATCAACCATTGGCCTGGACAATTGCCTAGGCTGCTGAGTGCTGACATAGGCCACAGACACGGACTGACAAAAAATTGAGTTTCCAAAAAGTTTTTATTTTTCTTTCAGTTTCTAGCCCTCATGGAAGAAATGCTTAAAAGCGTACGGAGAAGGAGATCTTAACAATTAAAGAAGTTCTTGATTAGTATAGTCTATCAGTCTGGGACAGAACCGCACACAACTCCTTGTTGCTTTTCGATGCTAAAAGTAATGCAATCTATTTTGCTACATGTGAATTTATAGAAATATAAAGAATACAAGTTACCTAATTTTCTCCTCTGTCTGCAAAGTTTGGTAGTAAAAGAGCTCTGGCTTTTAGGATTTTTAATTTCTTTAAAGCACGGCCATCACACGGCCTGGTCAAGAAGGGAGAGATGGAGAAGACAACAGGAAAGAAGTCCTGCCAGGTTTGAGGATGTGGTGTTGAAGTCCTTCCATTTCTAGCAAGGAATTTGGAATGTGGTAGTATCATTTTTCAGAAGAGAATTTCTGCAACTATGATTATTAGATGGGTAGTGAAAGCAGCAGTGACCACAAGAAACAGGCTTTGGAGGTGCCGACTGATGTCAAGGAGTTTATAATTGACATTTGTCAGAATAATGAAAGAGAAACCCTCCAAACACACCACACTGGTATGGTGTACTCCCATTTTATCCCTTCCAAAATGCCTTCACTTACTTCACTTAAGACTCCATTCCAATCCCTTTGAAGTTCCTATTAAATTTCATTGCACGTTGCTATTCTTCCTCCTTCCCCCCCCACAACACACCAAAATATTCACATCATTTTTGATGTGGAGGCCCAATCGTGCAATTACATCAATAGATCTTCCCAATTGGACGTCCTTATATCCTTGGGGCAGTTGAGCAAGGGCATTGAAAATTACAGTCTGAATATTTGTTGAAGTCACATAATTCAGAGGTACCTCTGTTGGGTTATTGTAGCAAAGACAAGGTCTCTTTGGACATTATAGTTATGGAGAAAAGGAGTGTGGCACCTGGTTTTATGGGAAAACATGTTGCTTCCCATCAAATTAATTGGGAAATAATTAAGATTCTATTCAAGACATAAAGAGCCAACTTTATGAGTACATCTAGTTTAATGAAAAGAAGGAATAGGGGTGACATGATAGCAGTGTTCCGATATCTAAGGGGCTGCCACAAAGAAGAGGGGACGAACCAACCTATTCTCCAAAGCACCTGAGGGAAGGACAAGAAGCAATGGATGGAAACTAATCAAGGAGAGAAGCAACCTAGAACTAAGGAGAATTTTCCTGACAGTTAGAACAATTAATCAGTGGAACAACTTGCCTCCAGAAGTTGTGAATTCTCCAACACTAGATGATTTTAAGAAGAGATTGGACAACCATTTGTCTAAAATGGTATAGGGTTTGCTGCCTGAGCAGGGGGTTGGACTAGAAGACCTCCAAGGTCCCTTCCAACTCTGTTATTCTGTTGTGTTCTGTTGTGTTCTGTTCTACTCTACTCTACTCTACTCTACTCTACTCTACTCTACTCTACTCTACTCTACTCTACTCTACTCTACTCTACTCTACTCTAATTCTGTTCTATTCTATTCTATTCTATTCTATTCTATTCTATTATATTCTATTCTATTCTATTCTATTCTATTCTATTCTATTCTATTCTATTCTATTCTATTCTATTCTATTCTATTCTATTCTATTATCTCAGATCAAAGGAAAGTACTGGAAAGAAATGCAATTTATGATTTGTCTCAAGTCCAGGTGACCGGGATTTGCTGATGTGTTCACCAGGAGCTGAGCCTGATTTGATGGCCGCCAATCAAATGTAGATTAGTCTTCTCTATTGTGTTCCCCCATAGCTACCTTGGCTGTGAAAGTTGGACCTTGAAAAAGCAAGGCAAAATCAACTCATTTGAGCTGTGGTGCTGGAGAAGGGTCCTGTGTATTTATTGAACAGACTTCTGGGTTAGCCTGAGCTTTCCTTATATCCACCTTACAAAAGAAACATGACAGGAAAAAGCTTATATATGTCCTTTTTGTTCTATTATGAGGAGCTGTTTTTGATTTTGCTTTTAAAAATCTTCAGAAGGAAAACAAGGATCACTGCATATTTTATATTGGAATGGAATACTGTAGTTCTGCAAATTAGATTTTAATATCATATGTATTTGAATTAGATCACTCCTAAAAGCAGTAACATTTTTTCCAGGTTTGTGTGACAACCTGAACAAAGCTGAGCTGATTTAATTGACAGTGGAGAATTGTTGGTGTCACATACGCATTTTCAATTTATTTTCATCATTTAAGAGTCTTAGAGGTTCTTATTCATAGCCACCAGGGGGCAGCCTCAAACTCTCCATTTGAGCCCTTACTACTGTACTGATTCATTATTCATCAGCAACCACAGGGATACGATCCTGTATACTATGGCAGGACTCCCAAATTTTACTTGAGAGAGAGAGATTTTACTTTTATTTTTATTGCATTTTCTGCTATAAGTAACTTTGCTATAAGTCAGCATGGATTGTGGAGATAATCAGATCGCCCATGCCACAGGATTTTAGTTGTCAACTCTCACAGATAAAGTTTTTAGTTAAATGCACTTTTACTAGAATCAATGAATTATGTGCTCTGTTTAAATGTCAATGCTGGATTTTTAATCTGTTTATTTAGCTAGCTTGATGTTTTGCAGAACAGCTTAGGGACAAATCCCCACTTCAAGCAGTCGATAATTTATCTGAGTTTGTACTGCTTGGAATCTTTGGGTGCAAATTCCATCAGTTACAATCAGATTGTAACAATAAGAGTGTACCTAATATTGCCACTGAGATCGCCCATTGATCAGAGAGATGCCAAGGTAGTCCTCGAGTTACAACTATAATCCAGGCCTGACAATTACGGTCATAAGTTGTGACAGCCATAAAGCAAGTCACACTGTCACCGAACCCAATTTTACAACTTTTTTTCTGGCGGTTGTTAAGCAAATGTGAAGGTCATAAAGTTGAAGTTGATAAGCGAATGCTGTGTTGTTAAGTTAACCCATTGTTTGCTATGGGATATTTTTGTTGTGGTAAACCAGCAGTAAATACAGGTTTCCAGAAAAACTGTCATAAATTGTGGTCATAGTATTATACATATCATGGATGCAAAGTTGGGCAACATTCGGCCAGCCGAACGCTTCAGTCTTAAACACGTGAACAGCATGGATTTGTGCCCTGTGGTAAGATGGGTGGCAGATAGATAGATAGATAGGTAGGTAGGTAGGTAGATAGCTAGATAGATAGATAGATAGATAGATAGATAGATAGATAGATAGATAGATAGGCAGGCAGGCAGGCAGGCAGGCAGGCAGGCAGACACAGACAGACAGACAGACAGACAGACAGAGATATATATAAATTCATAGGCCTATTGCTATTCCTACAGTAATCAAGACAAATAATATTTGCAACATAAAAGATACACAGTACAGGGCCTTCCAAAATCCACCCATGTAGCATTTAATTCAAAGCAAAATCTTTTCCAGAATTGTTAAATGTGAATTTATAATCAGAAATTCTAGGTAAACATGCTGGGGCTAACAGCTGTCCTTCACTGAAATTAAAACATTTGCACACTTGTTTTCTTTGCCAAAAACCACCCTCAGGAAATGTTACAGGCCCATCGGGTGATGACGGCAGCCAGATCGATGAAAATATTTGTATCCTTAAATGCATCGATTAATAGCAGGAAATTATGTGACTGACGTTTGAAATATTCATTAATTCGTGCCATAATTCCTCAGTCGAAAATTCCAATTTTCCTCTAACCAGTTTAGGCTGGTTCGTTTTGTGCCTGTAGATGTGCTGGACTGCTCAGCAAATAACCCTTTTCATGCTTTTGCACTAAAAATAAGGTTGAAAGCTTACATGATAAGCGACTCAGCAACATTATCACCGCAGGAAGCAGTTGGAAAGCTGGCAACCTTATTTTCCATTTCTTATGGCATAAGAGCTTGCAGGAGGAGAGGAGGAGAAGAAGAAGAGAGTAGAATCACAGAAAAGGCATGTATGTTTTTACCTCAGAAATCTTTCTAGTGCCTCACCTTTCGGTCCAGGTAAAATGGTATGCGTGGAACAGATCTCGGTTATCTGTCGGTTGCCATCTTCTAAGCCAAATATTTGAACCAGGACAAGAAACAACACGAAGAAAGTTTCATGTTTCCACCGTTGCTTCTCCATGTCGTTCACCGCTGAGCTCTACAGGAAATGCCCTTCGTTGTTCCACTCTCAATAATTGCTAAAATAAGATTTCCCATATAACTCTGGAGAGCAAGATAAATTGAAAATTCCCTTTGATTGCAGCTTTAAAAAAGCACTGAAGAGGCCTATTAGGGTGTGCGTTGACGTGGGTTGGAGAAGCGAGTCATGGAGTCGAGATCCAGCATTGTCTAGCAGATTTATGCAGCACTGACAGTTGTTTATTAAACTTTATCAGTTGGCGGTGAAATATTTAAGAGCAAGCAGGCTGCAAGATTGATCTTGAATGCCTAAGACTGCCTCTGTTTTGTCTCTGCCTGCTGTCCGAAGGACCAATTTCTTCTCTGTGTTTGCTGAGCAAGTATACTACCAAAAGCATGAATTTTAAATACAGGTAGTCCTCGACTTACAACAGTTCATTTAGTGACCATTCAAAGTTAGAACGGCGCTGAAAAATGTGACTTATGACCGTTTTTCACAGTTACGACTTTTGCAGCATCCCCCCCCCATATGACCACGTGGTCAAAATTCAGATGCTTGGCAACTGGTTCATATTTATGACCGTTGCTGGGTCCCAAGGTCATGGGATCCCCTTTTGCGACCTTCTGACAAGCCAAGTCAATGGGGAAGCCCAGATTCATTTAACAACCGGGCTACTAACTTATCAACTGCAGTGATTCCCTTAACAACGGTGGCAAGAAAGGTTGTAAAATGGGGCAAAACTCACTTAACAAATGTCTCACTTCACAACAGAAATTTTGGGCTTAATTGTGATCGTAAGTTGAGGACTACCTATATATTAATGACTAAAATAATGAAAGTTACTTCCAAGTAAACCTGCTTTTGACTCACTATAAGACATCGGCCATGGACAGTTTGTATTGGAAAGAAGATTATAGCAAGAAAATGATTGTGGAATGATACAGCTAGTCCTTGACTTACCACCATTTAATTTAATTTAATTTAATTAATTGTATTTCTATGCCGCCCAACTCCCAAAGGACTCTGTTCAGTTCGAAGTTATGACTGCGTTGGAAAAAAAGTGATTTATGATTGTTCCTCGCACTTACGACTATTGCAGCATCCCTACAGTCCAGGGGTGGGTTCTAACTTACATCACTGCCAGTTCGCTTCCTCCCGCGCGCATGCCGCCCAACTCCCGAAGGACTCACCATTCAGTTCGAAGTTACGACTGCGTTGGAAAAAAAGTGATTTATGATTGGTCCTCACACTTACGACTGTTGCAGCATCCCTACAGTCCAGGGGTGGGTTCTAACTTACCTCGCTGCCGGTTCTCTTCCTCCCGCGTGCATGCGCAGTGCCGAAAAATCCAAAAAAATTCCCCCCCCAAAAAAGCCGAAAACAAGATGGCAATGCATGCGCAGTGCCAGAAACTCGGCTTCTGCGCATGCGCAGAAGAAGAAAAATAAAATAATAATCCAAAAAAAATATTTTTTTTTCAAAATAAAAAAAATTCCAAAAAAATATTTTTTTTTCAAAAAAAAAAAATCCCCCCAAAAAGAGATGGACCAGCATCGACCGAACCAGCTCCGTGACATCACCAGTGGATTGCTACCGGTTTGGGCAAACCGGTCCGAACCGGTCCAAACCCACCTCTGCTACAGTCATGTGATCAAAAATTTTCCATTTGGCAATCGGTATTTATGATGATTGCAACATCCTGGGGTTACACGATTGTCATTTGTGGCTTCCAACAAGCAAAGTCAATGGGGAAAGCCAGATTCGTTTAATGACTGCATGATTCTTCACTTAAGAATTGCAGCAAGTCACTTAACAATAGTGACAAAAATGTCACAAAATCAGGCACAGGTCACTTAACAATCGTTTTGCTTAGCATTGGAAATTCTGGAGCCAATTGTGGTTGTAAGTCTAAAACTACCTGTATGGGAGTCCTAGAGATTCTCCCCCTGCCCCAAACCCTGCTCGGCTGCTTCATGGTGGAAGGGGGTTTTCTGTCCAGGATGAGCACAAGCTGCTAGGAACCTATACAAATCGTATATGCTCCCATCAGAGTTGCCCAAGTTTTGAAGGGCATCTTGGCTGCCCATCTATATTGATATAGTCATATTATTATATAGTGGAGGCAAAAGATCACTTTAGTGACAATGGCAAATGCATCATTTAGCATTGTTTAGCATGAGCCATGGTGGCGCAGTGGTTAGAGTACAGTACTGCAGGCTACTTCTGCTGCCTGCCGGCTGCCTGCAATTTGGCAGTTCAAATCCCACCAGGCTCAAGGTTGACTCAGCCTTCCATCCTTCCGAGGTGGGTAAAATGAGGACCCAGATTGTTGGGGGCAATATGCTGACTCTGTGAACTGCTTAGAGAGGGCTGTAAAGCACTGTAAAGCGGTATATAAGTCTAAGTGCTATTGCTATTGTGCATGAGAAAGCAATGGTAAATCACTCCTGTATTTTATAGAAATACACCTACTCACCCACAAACACACACACACACACGCACACACACGGACAAAAATTATGAAATGATTGATGATTCCGGGAGAAAATCTATCTGTGTGGCTGCTAAGAGTTGTCACCGACTTGATGACACATGATCAATCAGGCAGGAGGGGGAATATTAATTTAGCCTGCATTTTCTCTGCAACCGTGTGTATTTCTCTCTTTTTGAACCATCATGATAATCCAAAGCTTTATTATTTGAAATTTGAAATTCTCCCATTTTTTAATAGTGAAATTGGCCACATAAAAATATAGTAGGGAAAGACTGTAGAAAAAAAAAAGTCCATCAATAGGAAACATGCACTGTATCACGTTTGGCAAAAATGCAGGTTTGTCACAAGCAAAAATTGCAACCACAGTACAATACACCACTGTGTGATGTACGTTGGTGTCTGCATCAAAATGCACTGATGTTGGCACAAATGAGAAACTTGAACAAAATTGAAAACTGGAGAAAAATAAAAAAATGATTAATTTGTCCTTTCTTAGCATATGTCTGGTAGCATGTCACCTGCCCCTAAGGTATCCAGGATCTCAACTGTAGGGTAATGTTTTTTTAATCGGGAATATTGGATAACTTCAGATAGCTGGGATTATTTTAAATTTGCAAGGGAAAGCTGTAAACAGGAGGGTGTTTCCAGTGTCAGCTGGTGGGAATTCATGCCCCTCAAATCCAGAAAGAAAGTTAGTGAAGGCTTAACAGAATAACAGAGTTGGAAGCGACCTTGGAGGTCTTCTAGTCCAACCCCCTGCTCAAGCAGGAGATCCTACAGTATATTATTCCAGACAAGTTCAATCTGTTCTTAAAATTCTGCAGTGACTTAAGCCATATTATCTGTAATATATCTGGGACGAAGCTCAGAGCCATTCTTCCATCACTGGATGCTTTTAAGAAGAGTCTAGACAATCACTTATCTGAAATGGTGTAAGTTCTCCTGCTTCAGCAGGGAGCTGGACTAGAAGACCTCCAAGGTCCCTTTCAGTTCTGTTCTGATTGAATAGATATGTAGACATCAGGAATTGAGTTTGACTCAAAACTCTACCCATGAATCATCATCACAACAATGATTCTATTCTATTCTATTCTATTCTATTCTATTCTATTCTAGTCTATTCTATTCTATTCTCTGCTATTCTATTCTATTCTATTCTATTCTATTCTACTCATCAATTCTGACATGAGAGTCTTAGAGAGTTGTCATGTAGGTACACAACTCAAAGTATGTCATAGTTTTTGCACAGAGTATAATGAAAACATGTAGAACAACCATGCAGCTCAGCTCAAGGTCTACTTAGTACCGTATCAACAAACAGTAGGCGACAATGTGTTATTATCAGAGTGCAAGAATATAAACTTGCATTCTCTACGTTAATGTAAATACGTCCCCCTTGAATTTCCAAAATGTGTCTTTACTCTGCCAGAAGACAGGAAATGAGAGGAGAGCTGTTAACTTCTGGCTTAAAATAAATCTTAACTTTCATGACCCGATAAAACCCAGAAGGCAAGAGCTACCCTGGGAAAGTATTTCCTGCTTAATTTTTAGTAAACATTCATGCAATTCCTTCTGGAGTGCATGTTGTCTTAAGAAAATGGAACATTGAGTTTCCTGTCATAGCTGTTTTCAAATGGTTCATTTAATCGGGGAAAGATTAGGAGCCAATGCCAATGGCACTTTGGATAGATCGTGTCTAGATGAATTTATAGAGGCATAGAAGTGAATGGTGGAGATTGTGCTGGGAATAAACAATGAAGAGAGACCCTGATTATGATTACTATTATTTATATATCTATTTATGACTGGGGAAGCCAGCCAGTCAGCCTTCCCCAACTTGGGAGTGCGAACGTTTTTTTGATATGGGATGAAGAGATTCTTTTTAAGACCAGGATTTGTTAATGGTTTAATTGCTTTTTATATACTTGTGACAGGGCCGCAAATGGCTCAGTTGTTAAGAAGCTGAACTTGTCCGCTGGAAAGCTGACAGCCCGAGTTCGAGACCTGAGTGCTGCGTGATGGGGTGAGCTCCCATTACAGGTGGTCCTCGACTTACAATTGAGCCCAAAAATTCTGTTGCTAAGTGAAACCTTTTTAAAGTAAATTTTGCCCTATTTTGCGACCTCCCTTGTCACAGTCATTAAGTGAATCCCTGCCGTTGTTAAGTTAGTAACTAACATGGTTGTTAAGTGAATCTGGCTTCCCCATTGACTTTGCTTGTCAGAAGGACACAAAAGGTGATCGCATGACCCCAGGACACTGCAGCTGTCATAAATATGAGTCAGTTACCAAGTGTCTGAATTTTGATCACGTGACTGTGGGGATGCTGCAACGGTCATAAGTGTGAAAAGCAGTCTTAAGTCACTTTTTATCAGGGCCATTGTAACTTTCAACTGTCACTAAAGGGACTGTTGCAAGTTGAGGATTACCTATACTTGCCCCAGCTCCTGCCCACCTAGCAGTTCAAAAGCATGAAAATGCGAGTAGATAAATAGGTACCACTTTGGTGGGAAGGTAACAGTGTTCCGTGTTTTGCCAAAAGCTCTGCGCTGCGGCATGATGTCATGCTGGCCACATGACAGCAGACATGTCCTTGAATAACTCTGGCTCTCTTGGCTAAGAAATGGAGATGAGCACCACCCCTTAGAGCAGTCCTTCTCAAATAGTGGGGTGCCCCCCCCGGGGGGGCTCAGAGCGATGCCAGGATGGGGGTGCGTGTGACCCTGGGGAACATGCTTTTTTTTGCCGCAGGGAGTAGTGTTTTTTTGCACACAGCACAGAGCAGGAGATATGAAGTGCAGATAACAAACCCTTAAGAGACACCATGGAAAAATATTTAACAGGAATGAAAAGAAAGACGGAGAGAGACGGAGATAATGAGACAAATGTAAGTCTCCCGAAAGCTAAGACGAGGAAATATGACGAAGCATATGTAGCACTTGGCTTCACTGTGACTACGGTGGGAGACGAGGAAAGACCGGTATGTTTACTGTGTCTAAAAATGTTGGCAGCGGACAGCATGAAGCCAAATAAATTAAGGCGTCACTTAAAGACATTACACCCCAATCACACTGATAAGCCGCTTGAGTTTTTTCAGCGAAAACGTGCCGAATATTGCCAACAATACAGCTGCGGCGGAGAGTTGGGGGGCGCGAAATGTTTACTTCTTCCTAGGGGGGGCGTAACAGAAAATAATTGAGAAGCACTGCCTTAGAGACAGACATGACTGGATAGGGAAACATTTATATACTTGTGACAAGTGGGGAGGAACTTCATTTTTTTCATTTTATCTGCTGTACTTGCATGTTTTTTCTTTCTTGCACTTGATATATTTTTTTGTTCTTAATTTCTTGTACTTTCTATTAGTTTTTATTTCTATAATTATATCTGTGTAATTGTAATCTCTAATAAAATTATTATTAAAAAATAAATTTCCATGGTCTCAGTTGCTTCTTTTGTTTGAACATGATCTCTGTTTAACTTAACCTTGCAAGATCATACGAACTTTTGTAAATAACGGGGGATATAAATGCACACACACTCTTATGTCTGACTCCAAAAACAATTCCTAAATCAAGGTTTTATGAATGAGAACCTAGTAGAATACATGGAATATCTCAACTCTAAATTTGTTTGGATAACGTTTCAGATCCTGGTTTAAGTCATGTTTTGGGACAAAAGTTGGTCCAGTAGATATTTTACACCATGTAATGGAAATGGAAATAAGAGTTCCTTGGTGATCTCTGACCTTGGTTGTTTTCTTGCAGATGTTTCATTACCCAAACTAGGCAACATCATCAGTGCTCATTCTTCACTAAGTTTGACTTAAAAAAGACACTCTTTATCTTTACAGTGCAATATAAAATCAACACTACTCAGTCTTTTGAGATCAGCCAAGACTGACTAATTGCAATCCTATGAGAAGACCAACACTGACTGAACCAATGCAAAATCAGGGAGAGTTACTGTATTACTAGGCCAGCCTTTTCAAACCTGCTGTCTTGAAGATCATGAATTCCCAGGTTTCATTTTAAGAGTTGTCCCAACACATCTGGAATGTGCAACCCCCTGCTCAAGCAGAAAACCCTATAATATTTCAGACAAATGGTTGTCCAATCTCTTCTTAAAAACCTCCAGTGTTGGAGCACCCACAACTTCTGGAGGCCAGAATCGTTCCACTGATTAATTGTTCTGTCAGACAATTTCTCCTTAGTTCTAGGTTGGTTCTCTCCTTGATTAGTTTTCATCCATTGCTTCTTGTTTTGCCTTCAGGTGCTTTGGAGAATAGGTTGACCCTCTCTTCTTTGTGGCAGCCCCTTAGATATTGGAACACTGCTATTATGTCACCCCTAGCTCTTCTTTTCATTAAACTAGACAAACCCAATTCCTGCAACCGTTCTTCATATGTTTTAGCCTCCAGTCTCATAATCATCTTGGTTGCTCTTCTCTGCACTCTTTCTAGAGTCTCAACATCTTTTTTATATTATGGAAACTAAAACTGGATACAATACTGCAAGTGTGGTCTTGCCAAGGCATTATAAAGTGGTATCCACACCTCACATGATCTTGATTCTATCCCTCTGTTAATGTAGCCTAGGACTGTATTGGCTTTTTTGGCTGCTGCTGCACATTGCTGGCTCACATTTAAGTGATTGTCCACTAGGACTCCAAGTTCCCTCTTGCAGTTACAACCACAATTTGTAGAAGCAAAGTTACAGTAGTTCAGTTTGTCTTAACAGTGGCGATCCAAATATTTTACTCCATTTATTTCTTATGCTTCTATTTTATTAGCTTGGAAAAGATTTGCAACATGGCATCATCTCTGAGCATGCTTGCCAGCCACTCTTAAAGGCTGGTCACCTCATCCTAGGCAGCAAAGGAAGAGTCTTCACGAGAAGAGTCCTCCACTCACGAGAAGAGTCCTCCACTCCTCCACTCG
>QLTV01001145.1:2642994-2657070 GCA_003457575.1 Thermophis baileyi
GCATGTAGGAGTCCCATTTCTCCCTGGTCGGGTCGAAAGGCGCCGGCGGGTGGAAGATGGACATAGCGGCAGAAGGAGGCAGGAAGATGTCTGCCTGGCTGGTTGAAAGTGCTGAAGAAGCTAGTCACAGTTCTCCTGGCCCAAGCCCTCGTCGCCACTGTTAGATAGTGGGTAGAGATGACAGGAGACAGACTTCTAAAGCAGCTCTTTATTTCAGCTCTTGTATCAGCAACCAGCAAAGAGCAGTCTGACAGCTTGCCCTTTTATAGGGAGCTGTCAGAGAGACCAGCCAATAGCGTTTGAGCTTTTTCCCGCTCAAACGCTGGACCTGGTTGGAACCATGCAACACAGTTTAAACAGTTAGAACATAACAGGTGGGTTCTAACTTACCTTGCTGCTGGTTCGCTTCTTCCCGTGCCGCGTGGGTGCGCCTCGTGGGTGCATGCGCAGTGCAAAAAAAATAAAAAAATCCACCCCAAAAAGCCGAAAACAAGATGTCGACGCATGCGCAGTGCCGGAAACTCGGCTTCTGCGCATGCGCAGAAGAAAAAAAACCCGGAAAAAATTCAAAAAAAAAATTATACATAAAAAAAATTGAAAAAAAGATGGCAGCGTCCACGGACCGGCACCGACCGAACCGGATCTGTGACATCATCGTGACATCACCAGTGGGTCGCTACCGGTTCGGGCGAACGGGTCTGAACCGGGAGGAACCCATCTCTAATACAAAGTGATTCTTCCGTTTCTCCTCTAAAAGTCCCCCAAATTGTAATATCAAGAGAAAGAACTCATGTGATAAAAACAGCTTGTGAAATTTAAAATCCATATAGTGTGACTGATGGAACAGGTGAGAAATTATCTTTCTGTGATCTCACAAGCTCATCAAGTATCTTAGGCTTTGAAAAAACTGGAGCAGTGAGGGCTTTTATTATAAAAAGGTCTGCACCCTGCAGGCAGTGAAAAAGATTTATTTTTGTTTAGAATTATCTCTTTCTTTGCTTCAAGATAAAAAGAAAATCATTCTGCATATGAATTGTAGGAAGCAGGCTGAGTAATATCCAACTTCAATGTGTCCAAGAGTAAGCATTTTCTTTTTTTAAAAAAAAAAGAATAGTTGGAATTTCTCAGGTTTCCAATTAGAGATTATTTTGACTGCTTACTGGAGCACATAAATATTCAACTGCTTTCCTGTTGAATATCAGCTCTTAGAATATCCTCCCTCCCTCACCAATAATGCTATGTTGTGGTTTGAATTGAAGCCATATGCACAGACTCAAACAGAACTACTCTTTACAATAAAGCTGTTAAGAATATTGATGAAACTCCACAGATGTTTCTGTATCTCTGTTCTGCTCTGCTTGTATTTTTGTAGTTCAAATCTGGTGGGCTTAGAGCAGAGGTGTCAAACTCGAGTTCATTGAGGGCCGCATCAGGGTTGTTGTTGTTGTTGTTTGTTTATTTATTTATTTATTTATTTATTTATTTATTTATTTTGTCAAACATGTACAAGATAACAGGTATAGTATAAACATAAATATGAACATAGTAAATGGGTACGAAAAAAAAATGGAGACAGTAGGACAGGGGACGGTAGGCACACTGGTGTTATGTGTTTGACCTCAGGGGGCTGGGATAGGCATGGCTGAGGTGGCCATGGCCAGCTTGACATCACTCGTGTCGGGGGCGCCTGTGGTGGCCTGAACGCTCTGCCAGCGAAAACAGGCTCCCGAGCTCCGTTTTTGACTGCGACGGCCTCCTGCAACCCTCTGCCAGCGAAAACAGAGCTCAGGAGCCTGTTTTCGCTGTCAGAGGCACCGTGGGCGAATCCTTCACTGTTTCCAGAAGCTGGGTTTTTAGCACTGCACATGTGCGTGCGCCCATGCGGTGCACAAGGCGCGCGTGCCCACGCAGGACATGAGGAAGCGAACCGGCAGCGAGGTAAGCCAGAACCCACCCCTGGCCTTAACCACTACACTAAATCAGCTCTCAATCCTAGGACAGAATTATTGTTTTAAAAAAACAGTTAAGTCTGGCTCACCTTGGCTGATCTTGAAAGATCAGCTAGGTTGTTAAAGTGTGGATGGGGATCAGGAAATCTATCTTGAAACATCTGCTTTTCCCTTTGTTTACTTTAGATTTGGATTGTAAGGTATCTCCTATAGCAGAGAAGGATCCCTTGAAGGACTTACTTAAGAATGACAGGATATGAGGTAAATTACAAATAGATGCAGCATCAATTCCTGGGCTGACAGAGCGAGCTGGAATTTATAACATTCTTTCTTTCTTATTTTTTTTAAAATAATAACATAATAACATAAAAGAGATGTTTATTTTATTATTTCCACTATTAAACGTATTATTTTCAGCAACCCAGGCAGTGTTTGTATCTGGCAAACATGACCCTCTAACACATACTGTACTGTCCTCCCATAACTGTCTTCCCTCTAAAATTATCCAGTGATTTTTTTCCATTACTACTCATTGTTTTCATTTAGCAGCTGGTGGGAGAAATTAATAGCTTACTTCAATTCATTTTACAAGTTTGTGGCATAGATAACATTTGAACCGGGGACTTTCCAGCTCATTTTCTTGGCTTCCCAATCCTCCCAGCTATCTGTTAAATATCATATTATGAGACTCACATCATGTTTTGCGAATAGTATTATCATTATAAGTTGTCCTGAGGCGATTCTTGGATTTGAGAAAATAAACGTTAATAGTCTAGGGATACATTTCTTTGGAAACTGAGCTTTAGAAGATGCTTCTGAATGAATGAGAAGCAGGGTCTTCCCTCCAAGCTAAGGATATTATAATTTAGGTGTCTTTGTTTGAGGAAAAACCCAAGTCTCATAGCCAGGTAATTATTTTATTAGGCCCATCAGAATATCCCCAAAGCAGATGAAAGCTTTTGAGTTCTCTAAAACATCTGGCAAGATGTTACAAATTAGAAGATGGAAAAAAAAATCAAGGAAGTCCAAGAATTAACATCAAATCACAGCTTTTTGCTTTTTCATAATAATGTGAACAAGCCATTTCTATAAAGATCTATCAGTCTAATCGGTAAAACCCAAAGTCTGAGTTTCGTTCTTCTCCACATCAAGCACGAAGTTCAGAAGCAGTCGCCATGTGGAAACAAAAGTACTTATGTTCTTTTCTTTAATCAAAGTGGTCAGTTTTGCCAACTCCATCAAATTCTGTAACCATTCGTCCATAGTAGGAATCAAAGTGTCCTTCCATTTTTGTGCATACAATAGTCTTTGTTAAGGAATTGTGCAGAGTAACCTCTGGGCCCTGAAGGCTTGCACAGTGAACCGTAATGTTGCAGTAGATATAAGTAATGATTCAGTCAATAAACAGATATGTCAAAGAAATAGCACAGTCCAAATAACAGTCCAAATCATACACATTCAGTCAGTCAGTGTTTAGAAGTACAGCAGTCTCCTTACCAGCCTTTCTTTGTCTTAATCAGCAAACAAAGATTTCAACTATCACAGATAGCTAGCTACACACAGAGCTTACTCTCAGACACGAAGTCACTTCAGCAATGAATCAGCAGAAGAGAGAGCTAACCATGTTCTCTAGCTCCCTCTTATGGCCGTTACTGTCAGTAAGAATGCAACAATGAATTTAAAGCTATATTACATATATACATTTAAACATTGATTTGTGGCTTATTTATATTAACCAACCCCACCGTTTGGTGGCTTGTTTATATTAACCAACCCAACCGTTTGGACAGAGTCCTAACAGTCTTGCTGCTATCAACATATATAAGATCAAAGTTCCAATTTTTTTCTCTAGTTCTTTTTCCATTAAGCCCAAAAGGAAAAGTTCTGGTTTCATTTTTATCTCCATTTTCAAATTTCAAAATATGAATCATACTCCAATTTTTTTTTTTTTTGCTTTATCACATGTCCACCATAGATGATAAAAAGCTGTGATTTGATGTTAATGCCTTATTTTACTGTTACAGAGAGTTCTTTCTTATCTTTCCTCACTTCTCTTTCCCCTCCCGCCCCCAGTGCTTTTCTATTTACTTTGTATTTTGTATTTTATAATACTTTATAACTCAATAAAAATGTTAATGACAAAAAAAGAAAGTCCAAGAATTAGATAGACTTGGTGGTTCAGCCATGAAGCCTGTCATTTAGCCAATCTCAACATGAAGGTTGTGAATTGACTGCAGAAGGTGATAAGAGATGTTCTCAATGTCAAAGTACTGACATTGTCAGTATGGTTGGCCTGTAGCTCTTCTCTATTCATAAAACATGCTAAGCTGTAAGGGTGTTGGGGCTTATTATAATACATTTAATAAGCAAAAAGCTGAAAACACATTGAGTCAGAGGCCATTCACTTATCCGTCTAGTTAATTCCTTAAAGATTAGCCTATCTAATGTTTTGGCCCTAGGTAGAAACAAATCTTCAATATATTATAAAGGAACGACAGGTTAGAAGAAGCTATCTTGATCCTGGGGGCTAGATGTTGTAAGAGAAGCATCAGATAGCTTTGTTTAGTAGAAAGGACTCAAAGCATACTCAGTATTCATATCAATTCATTTTATGTGTACATTAAATAAAGAGACGGTATCCAACTTTAGCATGTTCCTTTCCCAATTCTGAATCGTTTTCTTGTCCCATATTTTATTTGGATTGTTCCTGCATGGTCATTTATATATTATGCTTTGTTTTTTGTTATTTGCACTGCTTTATATCAATTATTGGAAGATAATGATTTCATTTTTATCACAACAGGATAGACATTACTCATCAGTTGTTGCTCATTTGTAGTACTGGAAGCTACATCTACTGAAATTTGAATTGGGACTGGAGCAAATTCAACTTCCAAGTTTCTTTAACTATTAGAAATGATCACTAAATCTTAAAAGACAGAAGTGTGATGAATCAATACGACATGAAAATTTTGGACACTGAATGGAACAAGGAATTTTGTCTAAACAATGAGGAATTATCTTAATGTCTGTATAAAAATGTAGTACATTTAAAGTCAATTGTTTATTCAACAAAAAGTAGTAAATTAGACTTACTGGACCCATTATGTAAAAAAAGAAGAAGAATTGGTATCATTATTTTGCTGCAGATGTAATGAGATGCAGTGAGATTAATGCTTCTTTAAAACCTATGTCCTAAATTTATTATGATATCCTGAGACGAAGGCATTAAGTATATATTAATCTGATTTTAAGGCAGGGTTTAATATTTTTAGATTCTATATTCTCTTGAAATAAATGGAAATTGACAGCCAGGAAATAAAAATGGATTTTCTTCTTTACTTATTGCTAAGAGATTAAACCTTCAACAATGGAAAAATACATTTATGGCCTAAACTACTCAGTGAAGATCTGATTTTACTTGCAATTTCATAACAAGTTGCTTACAGATTTAAAGAAATAAAGCCATTGTTTGTTGATACTATTGTGTAAATCTCTACATGTGTCTGGGCAAAGAGAGAGAGAGAGAGAGTTGTTTTCTTAAAAGCTTGAAGAAGGATTCAGACCAAATAAAACAGTTTATAGAAGGGCTATAAGATAATGATGGGATTAAAAGCCAAATCTCGTGAACAGAGTTTGAAGCAATTTGGAATGTTAAGCCTTGAAAAGAGAAAACTGAAGTGGAAATTACAAAAGACAGAAGACAGGCTCATGCTGTAATGCAGGATACAAAGGTTCTGGTTAAATGTTTGAAGAAAAAGAACTTCTCAACAACAAAAGCAATTTGGTAATGCAGAGAGATGGCTGGCTGTCCTTCACTGGACGTGTCCAAGCAGAGATTAGACAGACAACCTTTTGGGTGAAGGATTAATTTAAATTCTTGCCCTGACAAGGGATTTGATTCAATTACTAATTCATAATTTGATTCATACCAATTCTATGATTTTTTTAAAAAAATTCTGGGTTCTCCTAAATCATTGCTCTCATTTTTCTTTACCAAAGAATCCTAACCAGGTTTCTTCTGCATTCCTTATTGGTGGCCTATTAATAATCATCTCCTCCTCCTCCTCCTCCTCCTCCTCCTCCTCCTTCCTCTCAGAATTAGATAAACTCCCATATCCATTTGAATTCAGCACTGAACAACACCAACCTATCACCAAATGGAAGTGATAATTTATCCAAGATATTCTGTTTAATTTTGATTTATATTTCCCAAATTTTTTAACTGACAAGCCTGGGTTTAGATGTTTATGCAGCAAATGAAGGGCAATTAACTCAGGTGGAAAAATGTTGTGGCTTGATCCTTTAAATCCTCTCTGCTGTTGTTTCGCCTAAGAACCTCACTTGCTGGATTAGTATTTGGTTCCAAAACAGAGGAAGCCCTTGAGAATTGCTTATAGTAACCCAGTGCAACGGACAGTGTTGAACCACACAGTGCTTGTGTGTCTTTATGGGCTTCTTATTGACAGAATTCCTGAGTCTGAGTAAAACTGTGGTGAGAAGCTCTGCAGGCCAATGGAAAATGCTGATAAAAGGATCAAGTCAAGATGTCACAAAGGTCAGAATTATGAAAAAAAATATGTTCCTCAAACACTGGTTTGAAGAAGGAGTGTTGGTCTGCTTCTGTATTGGGTTGCTCACCTGAGAAAGATAACCAATAGTTTACCACCAAGTGGAAAACTCACCTCTAATTAAACCGTCATGACTCCATCTGGAAACTTCCATTTCCAACCTCAGTTCTGAACATCCTTGAAACAAGATTTTCATTGTTCAGATAGGAGTGGATCGCAGAAACTGGCTTACCAATGTAAACAAGTGAGTGAATGGGAGACTTCCAAGAAACAACTGTTACATTGCAGAACAAGCATGTAAATAGGATTTCTTGGTTGAAATATAGTGTTCATGTCATCAGAATTGGGGTGAAAGTTATCAGAGTTCGTTGCAGAAAATTAAATCCAGAAAGCACACACAGGCAGACTGATGCTGCAGGATTGATTTAAATAAGAAACTTCTTTATATACAAGAATATATATACAATACCAATGTAGATTCTTCTTCAAGCAGTTACAAGCAAACACACAGGCAACAGTTAGTTTCATTTCAGGGTTCAGAGTGGACTGAGAGTACAGAGTGGGCTGAGCCACGCCCAACCTTCTAGCTTCAGTTTCGATTCTCTGCACAGACTCAGATGTGTTTAGCTCCCATTGGCTTACTTAGTTGCTATGCCTATTCATTGGCTGACCTTGTTACCATTGGCTCTCCCAGTTCATGAATAATTTGACAAAAGTAAGTGTCAGAGAGGGAACTTGGCTGGTTTTCCATTTCCAATGGGTCTTTTCCATTATCATATGAATTGGGAGGAAAGGGGATTTTTTTTTTTTACATTAAAAGGGAAATAGCAATAGCACTTAGACTTATATACCGCTTTACAGTGATCTACAGCTCTCTCTAAGCGGTTTGCAGAGTCAGCATATTAGCAATAGCAATAGCACTTAGACTTATATACCGCTTCATAGTGCTTTACAGCCCTCTCTAAGTGGTTCACAGAGTCAGCATATTGCCCCCAACAATCTGGGTCCTCATTTTACCCACCTCAGAAGGATGGAAGGCTGAGTCAACCTTGAGCCGGTGAGATTTGAACCGCCGAACTGCAGCTAGCAGTCAGCTGAAGTAGCCTGCAGTGCTGCACTCTAACCACTGCGCCACCTCAGCTCTATATTGCCCCCAACAATCTGGGTCCTCATTTTACTTACCTCGGAAGGATGGAAGGCTGAGTCAACCTTGAGCCGATCAGGATTGAACTGCTGGCAGTTGGCAGTGTTTGCCTGCAATACTGCATTCTAACCACTACAGCACCATGGCTCTTTATATAGGGTAGGGACAGCTACAACCACAGTCACTGGCTTCACAATGACAGGTGCAACTGGACAGTTGAAGCCCTACTCCTTTTTACACCTAGCCATATCCTTTCTTCATCTTTTCCTACCTTTTCTTTTATACAGGAGCAGTAAGGCCAGACTACAGAATGAACTCGAATGAAGATCAAAAGGCAATCAATTTTTTCCTCGATGCCTAACTTTAGAATCAAAACAGATGTGACTCAAGTTTCAATGTCAATTTCCATTCCATTCTTTAAAACCACTTAAGAGAATTTTACTTTGAAAGAAGAATAACATTTAGAGCTAGACAGCTTGGAATTGTAGCCCAAAATATCTCAAATATAGTTTGTCAGCAATCCTGCCAACATCACGTATTTGTTTCTCATCAAAATCACCAATTTCCTCCTTCAACAAATCCTGATGCAACTATATTGGCTATTTGTTAATATCTTTGAAGATCAAATCATTTGATAAACGCTTGAGTGATATTTACGGAGCTAGAAGGAAACCCAAAACCTCTATACCAGATCTTCCCATTTTAAGCAAAAATACCCAATTCCTGATGGTAGCCTCCTAAAAATAGAAGCCAATAGGTGTGGTCTAGTAAGAAATTCAATTCTCGTGTAAGTCTTCTTACCAGAAGGGCAACCTTCCCAGCAAGAACTGAGTGTTCCCATCTGGAATGGTGGACATGATCTGTCTTCTTCTCTACTATTATTTGGCATTACCAACTAACTGGAAAAGGAAAGTATAATTTTATATTACATTCTGGAAAGCCCAAATCATCCGTGGAACAAACATGTGGAAGAGCTCTTCCATTCTTATGTCTGACTTTGGTCTTCATCTGATGAAGTTCTCTGGTCAGTCTGTAAACATGTGCCAAGTAAAAAGAACTGGCATTTGGGCAAATGCCTCCCCAGACATCAAAGAACCTTTTCACAGAATCTGACGTAATGTTCACTCTTGATTTTGTTTTGCCTAGCAATTATATAGTATAAAATTTGTTTCCGTTGTGGTGAATTTTGATAAAATGTTAGATCTGTAATACTAGTGTCCCTAGTGGTCTGGATTTAACTTATTTTATGGCAACTTTCCCCAACTTTGGGGTCTCTCTCTCTCTGTCTGTTTTTTACTCTGTAAACTTTGAATTAACATCTTAGCAAATTCCATTGGTTTTGGTAGTATTGGCATATAGATTTGGCAGGATAGTTAGAACTGTATGAGTTGCCACATTTTTATGTCTGCTTGATAAAGTTCCACTGAACACAGGTGCACTTACTTCTAAGTAAATATACATTGCGGGATGCTTTGAGTATCTCTCTCTTTCTCTTCAACAATCCATGAAAAATTCCTTGAAAATGGCTTGTTATGTAAACCAACTAAAAAGCTCTCCTTTAGTCAGTCTCTCTCTCTCTCTCTCTCTCTCTCTCTCTCTCTAGTAAGTTACTAAGCAAAGGACAGCCTTTCAGAAACTCAAGACTATAATCCCATAGACTCATAGTTACAGAACAATTTTAACTTAGTTATATTGATTGATTATATGCTATCAAGTTGTTGTTGACTCTTAGCAACCACACAGACCCGTGATGGCGAACCTATGGCATGCGTGCCACAAGTGGCATGCCGAGCCATATCGATGGGCACGCGAGCTCAGGTCCAACTTGAAACGGGCGATTTCTGGCCTCCGGAGGGCCTCCGGGGGGGGGGGGCGTTTTTTGCTTCCCCAGCTTCTGAGAAAGGAAGGCCGTTCTTGCCCTCCCTAGGCTCCGAGAAAGGCTCTGAAGCCTGGGGAGAGCAAAAAAAGGGGACTTCCAGTCCAACCGGAAGTCGGCAAATGGGCCATTTTCTGCCACCGGAGGGCCTCCGGGGGGTGGGGAAGGCCATTTTCGCCCTCCCCAGGCTCCTAGAAAGGCTCTGAAGCCTGGTGAGAGCGAAAAACAGGCGTGCCATCGCGTGCCGGGAGCGGGGGGGTCTGCACATGCGTGGGGGGCCCCGCATGGAATTATGGGTGTGGGCACGCACACGCGTGACCACCCACGCTCCCCCCCTTTTGGCACGCGAACCAAAAAAAGGTTTGCCATCACTGACCCAGACTATATATGTATATAGAGAAAAAGAGATATAAACATGTAAATACATCTATCTGTGTGGTCGCTAAAAATCAATAACTACTTGATAGCACATAATCATTCATTCATTCATTCAGTCAGTCAGTCAATCTAAACATGTTAAATTTGTTTTGGAACTATGAACCCACGGGATCTCTTGAGTTTCTGGAAGGCTGTTCTTTGCGTAGTAGACTTACGTAGTAACAGCCTTCCAACTCAAGCAGATAATCCCATCATTTCCTTGCCATCACTGTTAGGGTGCTGGCATAACATCTTCCATTCCACTTTCTTTCCCCAGTGATGAGGAAACATGAGAAGATGTATCTTCAGGTAGTTGAGCGGTGGGGGAGAGAACAAGTCAGTTTAGGACTAATAGTACAGGCACCAAAAGGTCTGCTTCTGCTCCTTTTGTCCTACTAGATCATAGGACAAGAAGGAAGGAGAGAAGCAGAGGTAAATGTCATTTTGCTGCCAGTTGTTTGATCTCATGGATTGGAAGAATTTAGAAGAAGACCCGCTTAGTCCCCTTCTCTCCTACCACTGCTTTTCTTCTCATGAATGGCAGGAGAAATGGAGAGAAAGAAGGGTGGAGAAAAGAAGGGGGATGGCACCTTTTCTGCTAATTTTCAACACCACAGAATCGAAGCAGAATAACAGAATTGGAAGTGACCTTGGAGTTCTTCTAGTCCAATCATTTGCTGAAGTGGGAGACTCTGTACCATTTCAGACAAATGGCTTTACAATCTCTTCTTCAAAACCTCCAGTGTTGGAACATCCACACTTTCTGGAGGCAAATCGTTCCACCGATTAATTTTTCTCACTGACAGGGAATTTCTCCTTAGTTCTTGGTTCTCTCCTTGATTAGTTTCCATCCATTGCTTCTTGTCCTGCCTTCAGGTGCTTTGGAGAATAGGTTGACCCCCTCTTCTTTGTGGCTGCTCCTTAGATATTAGAATACAGCTATCATGTCATTCATAGTCCTTCTCTTTGTTAGACTAGACATACTGTACCCAATTCATGTAACCATTTTTCATAAGTTTTAGCCTCCAGCCCCCTAATCATCTTTGTTGCTCTTCTCTGCACTCTATCTATCTATCTATCTATCTATCTATCTATCTATCTATCTATCTATCTATCTATCTATCTATCTATCTATCATCTATCTATCTATCTATCTATCTATCTATCTATCTATCTATCTATCTATCTATCTATCTATCTATCTATCTATCATCTATCATCTATCTATCTATCTATCTATCTATCTATCTATCTATCTATCTATCTATCTATCTATCTATCTATCTATCTATCTATCTATCTATCTATCTATCTATCTATCTATCTATCTATCTATCCATCCATCCATCCATCCATCCATCCATCCATCCATCCATCCATCCATCCATCCATCCCTGCTTTGCCTTCCTGCCTGTCTTAGGGTCAGTGTTCACTCCTGGTGACTGCCTGGGCAAGTCTCTGCAGTTTTCCTGGCAACATTTCAACACTGGTTCACCCTTGCCTGCTTCCCACGGCTGAGAGAGAGTGACTGGTCCAAGGTCACCCCGCTGGCTTCATGTTAAAAGCAAGAGTAGAACTGCTGGTCTCTCACTTTTTATTCTGGTACCTTAACCATCACTGGCTCCTATTGATGCACACTGCATGCAACATTAAAATCTTGTGGCTTTAAACCTAAAGCCCTTTCTTGCCTTTGCTACTTCTGAAAGTGTGACTCTCCCAATTCCCTGGACAAGCACAGACTGAACAGCTTCCCAGGGCCGGGTATTATTCCTTGTTCCAGCAAGCTGTCACTACACAGAAAGTGTTTTTTGTCCTATCTCTCCTTTTATTTTTCACAGCAGAGGTATTATAAGCGTTCAAGAGATGTGATGGTCAGAGGCAGAGCCACAGAGATTCCATTTAAAAAAATCAGTTTTATAGAGGCAGAAAGGAGAAATTCAGTATCAGCTGAGTTGTATGAGAACAGGCAAGCATTTTTTCCAGCCCTCAGCACAGCTAATTAGTTTTCATTCTTTTGTGTCTTTCTTTCGCCTTCCCCTTCTCTAACCACTTATAGTGTAGCAAAGCACACTTCATTCATTTCCCCCCCTGTAGATTAGTTTTTATTCTCAAAAGCATTCTAGATGAATAACTTTTAACATTATGTTATGAGCAGGGGTAGGTTCTAACTTACCTCGCTGCCAGTTCGCTTCCTCCCACGTCGCGTGGGCGCACCAGGCATGCACGTGCATGCGCAGTGCCAAAAAATCCACCCCCCCCAAAAAAGCCAAAAACAAGATGGTGCTGCATGCGCAGTGCTGGAAACTCGGCTTCTGCGCATGCGCAGAAGGAAAATAAATTCCCCAAAAAAAGATGGCAGCGTCCATGGACCTGCACCAACTGAACCGGCTCCATGACGTCAGCAGTGGGTTGCTACAGGTTCGGGCGAACCGGTCTGAACCGGGAGGAACTCACCTCTGGTTATGAGCCTGGCACATACGCGTTGTCACTAAGATCCAGAACTACTCCTATTTACTTACCTAAGTTATGAAATTAACTTTTTTACAAGTAGTCCTCACTTAATGATGGGTCTTAACTTCAAAGTTATTATGGATCACCCACAAAACAACTTACAACTCAGTTCCAGAGTTCCAATGGCTGCACACACACAAACACATCTGTAGGTACATGACCACATTTCAGTTGCTTGGCAACCAGCTCATCTTTATGGCCAGTTGCAGCAGTTAAGCACATGGCTGTGATTTGCAATGTTTTTTTGTTGGGTTCTGGCCTTTTATGCTGATTTCCACCAAAAAAATTTGCTTAATGACCACTGCAAAAAAGTCATAAAATCTGGTCATGTGGGTGCCTCAAATTATGATTGTCATGACTTGCAATAGAAATTCCAGTTTCCATTATGGTCATAAGTTGAGGATTACCTGCACCATCCCCTCATGATTGGCAGAACTGATAATTAGCCATGCATGGGCTGGTGATCTTCAGACAAGTTAAGCTTTGATTTTTCTATTTTTTTATTTTTAAAGGCATTCTGGAAGAGTATCCCTTTATAGTCTTCCTGTAACACTCTTTCCCGTTGGATCATGACCTCAAATATATAATTTGGTCATTATCCAGAAGATCCCAGAATAGAATAACAGAATAACAGAGTTGGGAGGGACCTTGGAGGTCTTCTAGTCCAACCCCCTGCTCAGGCAGGAAAATCTATACCATTTCAGGCAAATGGTTGTCCAATCTCTTCTTAAAAACTTCCAGTGTTGGAACATTCACAACTTCTGGAGGCAAGTCGTTCCACTGATTCATTGTTCTAACTGCCATGAAATTTTTCCTTAGTGGTGGCACAGTGGTTAGAATGCAATTTTGCAGGCTAATTCTGCTCACTGCCAACTGCCAGTAGTTCAGTTCAATTCTCACTGGCTCAAGGTGGACTCAGTCTTCCATCCTTCTGAGGTTGGTAAAATGAGGACCCAAATTGTTGGGGGCAATATGCTGACTCTGTAAACTGCTTAGAGGGGGCTGTAAAGCACTGTGAAGCAGTTTATAAGTCTAAATGCTATTGCTATGCTAGTTCTAGGTTGCTTCTGTCATTGATTAGTTTCCATCCATTGCTTCTTGTTCTGCATTCAGGTGCTTTGGGGAATAGGTCTCATTCAGTACCCCCTAATTTTGTTTTAGTGTAAATTGTTTCAATAGCCAACCTGATTCTGACCAGATACCAAATGATCAGCAGTCCATCTAGACATCTGGAACTGTCTAACCCTATTTTATTTTATTTTATTTTATTTTATTTTATTTTATTTTTTATTTTATTTTATTATTTTATTTTATTTTATTTTATTATTTTATTTTATTTTATTATTTTATTTTATTTTATTTTATTTTATTTTATTTTATTTTATTTTATTATTTTATTTTATTATTTTATTATTTTATTATTTTATTTTATTTTATTTTATTATTTTATTATTTTATTTTATTTTATTTTACTCTGAGTGGCTTACAATGCAATAAAAATAGAATTATAAAAACAATTATACATATAGGAATAATTAACATTGCAAAAATTAAATAGACTAAAAACTAAGAGCTTATGCGGAGTGGGGATGATGCCTTCTTCTGTCC
>QLTV01001145.1:2657331-2674831 GCA_003457575.1 Thermophis baileyi
CATATCAATATTCTATTAAAACATCATATAAAAAGCAATAAAACCAATAAAAGAATCATATATAATAAAATAAAATCACCCCCACCCCTCATGCCTCAGTGACAGCAGATCACACGAGCCCTTTAATGGGCTCCATCCCACCCTGGGTTCCCCAGGCCCGCTGGCAGAACCAGGTCTTCAGCCTCTTCCAGAAGAGTGTTAGAGTGGGGGCCATTCTAATCTCTGGGGGAATGATGTTCCAGAGAGAGGGGGCCACCACGGAGAAGGCCCTTCTTCTGGGTCCCACCAGGTGTATCTCACTCAGGGATGGGACCCGCAACATTCCCTGCCTCCCCGCTCTGATGGGTCGGGTAGATGTGACCGGCAAGAGACGGTCCCTCAGATAACCTGGCCCCAAGCCATGAAGGGCTTTAAAGGTGACGACCATCACCTTGAATTGCACCCAGAAGCAAATCAGCAGCCAATGCAGCTTCCGCAGGAGAGGTGATACATGTGTACACTGGGGTCTGCACAAAACCATGCGGGTCACTGAATTTTGCACGAACTGGAGCTTCTGGATGCTCTTCAAGGGCAGCCCCATGTAGAGCGCATTGCAATAGTCAAGACGGGAAGTGACTAAGGCATGAGTGAATGTGACTAGGAATTGTTGGTCCAGGAAAGGACGTAACTGGCACACAACCCGCAGTTGCGCAAAGGCCCCCCTAGCCACGAGCAGGAGTCGTGAGTCTCTTCCAGCAGGAGTCGTGAGTCGAGGAGAACCCCAAGATTACGCACTATCTGTTTGGGATAGTGCCACCCCATCCAAGACCAAGAGTGGCAATTCTCCCTGAGACAATGAACCCCAAACCCAGAGCCACTCGTCTTGCCAGGGTTTAGTTTCAACCCATTGCTCCCCATCCAGCCCCTAACAGCCTCCAGGCACTGTGAGAGGGAGGACATTATTTAATATCTAACTTAGGTATTATCTAAGTTAGCACCTTCTTCAACACTGGAACTGTCTAACCCATATTATCTAAGTTAGCACCTTTAGATGCCAGCTGCGTCCTTCATTATCCAGAGAGATACAAGCACCATAGAAAAGGAATACGTTTATACTACATACAATCTTCCCCAGTGATGGATTTCAATTTTCAGAATTTTCCAGTGACTGAAGAATTCGGGAGCTGAATTCCTGAAAATTCTGGAGCTGAGTGCATACAACTAGAGTGCTCAGTTTGGGGTGAAGGCAGTTGTATCCTATATTATGCCAAAACTCCTTTGTTGGCTGGTCAAACCTGGCTAAAGCTTCCTAGACACTCCCCATGGCCAGAATCTGGTTTATACATGGAGAATGAAGCCATTTCATAGTGCATTGGCCTCTGAAAAGAAGTTGCAGGCTCCTTTTATGGTTTACCCTCCCAAATAGCTTTTCAGTACTTTTTCCTCTGTTATACACACAATTTAACCCCACCCCATTGGTACTTCTTGGGCTTGGGGCCAAGTGGCAATTATTTTTTTTAATCTGGAAATCTCTAGCTGCCATTATCTCTCCCATTTATTGTTTCAATCCACAACGATGTCATCAACCATCCAATTTGACCCCGTTCCCAAATCCACCACAAAGCAGTTATTTCGGTGGGATTAAGAACAATTAAAAATATCTGCTACATCCATGTCACCATGAGACCTTATGGCAGCATATCTAAATGCTTGGAGCCAGTGAGCCATTCTTTGAATTTGGGGAGCAATTCATGGGGATGTGAGCAGAATTTATCAGAAGAAAAACAGATGGAATTGCTCCCTGCAAACCTTTAAATTCTCCCAGGTGGGATCTTTTATTTTATTCTAATCAGCTGCTGCATCCTCCCACTCATTTTTTAATTTTATGAGAATGCCAATGGGGCCTATGTAAGGATGATGCTGGTCTTCTCCCCTTGGCTGCCAAAAAAATGATAAAAAATACCTTTCTTTTCTTGGATAGATCAAAACTTGTCCAAAGAAGGCCCAAAAAGATGTTGAGACTTTGGAAAAAGTGCAGAGAAGAGCAACTAAGATGATTAAAGGCCCGGAGACTAAAACACATGAAGAACGGTTGCAGGATTTGGGTATGACTAGTCTAGAGAAAAGAAGGACCAGGGGTGACATGATAGCAGTCTTCCAGTATTTGAGGGGCTGCCACAAAGAAGAGAGGGTCTACTTATTTTCCAAAGCGCCAGAGGGTAGGACAAGAAACAATTGATGGAAACTAATCAAGGAGAGAAGCAATCTGGAATTAAGGAGAAACTTCCTGACAGTGAGAGCAATTAACCAGTGGAACAACTTGCCTTCAGAAGTTGTAGGTGCTTCATCACTGGAGATTTTTAAGAAGAGACTGGACAACCACCTCCAAGATTCTGTTCTGTTCTATTCTATTCTATTCTATTCTATTCTATTCTATTCTATTCTATTCTATTCTATTCTATTCTATTCTATTCTATTCTATTCTATTCTACTCTACTCTACTCTACTCTACTCTACTCTACTCTACTCTACTCTACTCTACTCTACTCTACTCTACTCTACTCTATTCATCTCCCAAAACAATGTCTGTGAGTAGTATAGAAGATTGCAATTTTTACTTGCAATGAGTTCCCAGCTGGCTCTGCTACAGAGTTTGACACAGTGTCCTTGCTGTGCTTATTCTATATGTGATACAAGGAAGTACACTGTTGACTTTTTACTGTTGACTAGTCATTTGTTAAGGAGTGCAATGGTTCAGTAATTAAAGATGCTGAGCTTGTCAGCTGGAAAGCTGGGTTCGAGACCCAAGCACTGCGCAACCGGGTGAGCTCCCGTTCATTGCCCCAGCTCCTGCCCACCTAAGCAGTTCAAAAGCATGCAAATGCAAATAGATAAATAGGTACCACCTCAGTGGGAAGGTAACAGTGTTCCGTGCGCCTCGGCGTATAGTCATGCCGGCCACATGACCACAGAAAGGTGTGTCCTTGGACAATACTGGCTCCCTCGGCTAAGAAATGGAGATGAGCTCCACTCCCTAGAGTCATATATGACAGGATAGGGGAAATCTTTACCTTTACTTTTATATCATTTGTTGGCTTCAACAATATATGGATGGAAGTAGTCACTGCCTTTTCATAGTCTCTGATTGGACTGCATTGGCAAAATTTCCCAGGACACGAGCTACCGGTATATCCATCCTTTTAAAGATGTCCATGAATTTTCTGCTTGTGGGACATTCTCCATTCTTCTCAGGCTGAGAACATACTGTGACATACAGTATCTCTGTATCTGTGAGCATAGGGTTGCTGTTTTAATTTATGGCCTACATTGTTTGATTAGAATTTAGTGTTCCCAAAAATGAAATTTAAACTCAAGAGACTCCAAAGGGATGCTTTAATTGCATCAAAGCTGGTAGCTGTGGAGTAGGCATATTTAAGGAACAGTTACATCAGTAATATTTTCCTTAGTCCTGTCCAAATTCCCGTGCCAAGTTATGCAACATTGCAGAAGCAATAACGGAAACCTGTTTTCATTTAAAAGCCACTAGACCGCAAGATATAAAACAGGATTTAAATTGTCCGTGCTCTGTTTCTAAGCAAATTTGAGAATTTAGATCTTTCTGTGTTAACATGAACATGTTTTCAGTGGACTCCTGGACACATGGGAAATGAAGCAACTTCCAAGCAAGTCAGACCTTTGCATAGAAACCGCATCCCAGAAAAATGCTGATTTTTTTGGCGGGGGGGGGGGAAATTCAAATGATTAGTGCTTGCCTACCTAATTAGGTCATACTCTGAAGGACATAAAAGCTTACACATACTCTGAAGCACATACAAGAATTAATGAGAATTCATTAATACATTTCCTGCATGGATAGGAAATTATTCTCGTTGACCTCTCAGGTCTTTTCATTATAGGCCGTGTATGAAGAACATCAAATGGACACTGTGGTGTATTAGCCATATTTTACAGAACTCCAGAATTGAAAGCTTATTTCCCTTAATGTTATTTACCTTCTATGATACAGTCATCAATTCCTGGCTGTTCTATCTATATGTGCGAGTGCATGGGCCCAACATGCTAAGACAGACAGAGCTGTAACTTTCAATAAGCTAGTTATACTTGGAGGACACAGCAAACCATGGCCAGTTACAATCTGCTGGTTGCCTTGGATAACATCCCAGCCATCGTAGTTGGAACACAGTATTTTTGTTTTGCACAACAGTGGTCTGGATCTAGACAACATGTAAAGCTGTGGTTCAGGTGAGTACACTTTAAATAAACCATGGGTATAAATTGTGGTTAAGATGTTCCCTCTTACCCATAATTTAACCTATGGTCCATTTTCAGAATTTTACTAACCATGCCATAGTTTACTATGTTGTGCCATCTAGGTCTGGGTATATTGGAGTGGGCAAATTAATGTTTATATTGCTCTTCCAGACTGCAAGATAGCTATTGTTTCACATCTGGCTCCAAACCAAAAAAAGAATCTATTTTTTCAGTGTATCAATTGCTACTTATTGTTTATCTGTTGGCAGAACCAACTGGGACAAAAAAAACCAAATAGCTACACATGGAGCTAGATAACAAAGAAAATCTGGAATCACATATGTTTCTTTGAGACTAGCTTTCAAACCAGTATCTAGCAAAAAGCAAGAAACCCCATTGGTACAAACCAGGAAGGAGTTACGATGCATTAGCCAGTGGTTCTGTCTTTCACCATATTTAACCATCTGTTTCAACTGCTGTTATTTCAATCCAGACAGAATATTACAGTGGGATTCTCCATTCTGTCTGCTCTGGAAAGCAAGCTATTGAAGCTGGCTGAAAGGGTAATTCCAATATGCATCTTAGATCGTTCTAATTGTAACTCAATTATGTCAATTTTACTGATGAAAAGGGCAATATCAGAAAAGGAAGTGCCACCAAGTAAGGAAATTCAGAATGTGGAAGAATAAAAGTAAAGGTTTCCCTTGTCTAGTTGCGTCTGACTCTAGATGATTGTGCTCATCTCTGTTTCTTTAGCCGAGGGAGTCAGCATTGTCTGAAGATGCTTCCATGGTCATGTGGCCAGCATGAATATGTGCTGAGGTATGGAGAATGTTGTTTGTTACCTTACCACCAAAGTGGTACCTATTTATCTGCTTGCATTTGCATGCTTTTGAACTGCTAGGTTGGCAGGAGCTGGGGCAGGAACAGGAGCTCACGTCATCGGGCGGTACCTGGGTTTCGAACTGCTGACTTTCTGGTCGACAAGCCCACTGTCTTAACCACTAGGCCACCATGTCTCCTTTGTTGAAGAATACTTTGTTGCAATGCTTCCTATTCACGTATTCTCCCATGCTGGCACAGGGGGTTAAGGTGCTGTGAGGTATGGGAGGGGTACTTTCACTTGCAAGTTTTGTTTATTTTTTTTTCACATCCTGTGCTAAACACATTGAGCTTAGCCAGATGGTCAGAGAAAAAAAAAGGAAGGCCAAAGAAAACCTGGCGCCAAATTGAATTGATGAGCCAAATACCACCTATTCTATACCTGTGCATTTGGTTTTCAAAGAAACTTATGAAAAGGATCACTTAAATGAAAAAGATGCGGAAACTGTAGCTGCAGATCGAGATTGTGGCGTACGCTTGTCATCCAATGTGCTTTGGTTAATATGACCTTATAATAAAGACACAGCTAATACTCCTGGTGGTTCTTCTCGTCTGAACTACTTCAAAGGGCTGACAGTAGTCTACCTTCAGCTGGAGGAGAAGAGGGATCTAATTTGAACAAACAAACATGAGAATCTCTCTTTTATAAGGACAAATCATTGGGCCATCTCATTCAGTTTTGTTCATCTTGACTAGTGTGTTCAGAACCCCAACCTTGGAGATGACAGAGGTAGGACATGACACATCTTGTCCATCAAACATATCCATTACTACCGCTGATTGAAAGCCTTATTCCCATTTTTTTTCTTACTGTGAGTGGGAATCCTCTAAGAGTACCAAAATAGTAGTGCAGGAAGCAAAGCTACTTGTGACTCAGTTGTTAGCCACATGAGTCAATCGCGGTTAACTATCGGCAGCTACTTTTGTTCCTGGGTATTTATATCTATGACCTGTGACGTTGGGAGAAGGTGAAGGACAGCTTTTTCCAGGTGATCTGTTCAGTGTTGAATTTTCTCTCCAAAACCATTTCATGGGCAATTAGACAATGCAACTTTTAAGAAAAGCACAGTCTGCCTTGGTTTCTTGGCCTTCTAACTAGGCGGGGGAGAAATATCTCACTACTCTGTTTTTAGTTTAACTGGCCAAGTTCACTTTTCTTTATTTCCTTCCTGTCCATTTGTGTGGTATTGCTGGCACTCTCATAATACCCCTTGTGTTTCTAGAACTGTCTGGCTCTGCTTGAACCTAAGTGTAGCTGACTGCGCAACTGAGTAGTTGGGTCAATGATTAATGAAATATCCTGCTTTTAAATGAGCGAGTTTTCTGAAACAAGGACAGACTTGGTGTGTCTTAGGAAAAGACCTCACTGTGAGCTTTAAATAAGCTTTGCTGTTCAGGCTCAGGGCTGTAACACTTTAACAACACAACTTCTCTTTGTGAAGCCACACATTTTCTAGATTCCAAATTTCTGGGAGCTCCTAGAGATGGCTTCAGAAAAATTACATAGATAACTACGGTAATAACCAGTGAATATTTCCATAAGATCATGTTGCAAACTATTCTAAATACACTAAAACAGTCACTTCGGATACAAATAATTAAATAATCAGTTCCAGGTTTTTTTTTTTAAATATTTTTAAATAAAAATGTATTTTTTAAATCTTATATTGCAGCGGTCCCCAACTTTTCCATCTCTGCAGACTGTCGGCGGGCAGGGGGGGGAGAGGGGAAGGTTCAGTGCAAGCAGCAGGCGCACATGCTCACAAAGCTCCATTTGCACAAGAGAGCAGGTGTGCAAAGCTTTGCATGTTCACCTGACCCTTGCACGTCCCAGTTTCTAATGGGCCGCTTCCCAGTAGTGGCCACGGCCCGGAGGTTGGGGACCTCTGCTATATTGTTTTCAGCATAATGAATTAAATATTGCAATATAAATCTTTAATCTGTTCATGTCTTCTTCTTTTACACTAGGACCTAAATGAGCAACGATTTTCACCCTGCAATTCATCCTCCGCAATAAGAGAAATTGTGCTGCAGGCTGTGTCTTTTCAGAAAGTGGCATATAACTGCTATCCAACAAGATGCAGTTCAGTGATGAGAAACGTAAGGTCCTACACTTAGGCAGGAAAAAACCAAATGCATTGGTATGGAACAGGTGATCCCTAGCTTAACAGCAGTAACTGTGAGAGGGATCTAAGTAGCAATAGCAATAGCAATAGCACTTAGACTTATATACCGCTTTACACTGCTTTACAGCCCTCTCTAAGCGGTTCACAGAGTCAGCATATTGCCCCTAACAATCTGGGTGCTCATTTTACCCACCTCGGAAGGATGGAAGGCTGAGTCAACCTTGAGCCGGTGAGATTTGAACCGCCGAACTGCAGCTAGCAGTCAGCTGAAGTAGCCTGCAGTACTGCACTCTAACCACTGCGCCACCTCGGTAGTATCCTAGTGGATCACCACTAGAGTGGTATGAGCCACCGTAGTATGAGCCAGCAATGTGCTGCAGCTGCCAAAAAAGCCAATGCAGTCCTAAGATGCATCAACAGAGGGATAGTGTCAAGACAACAAAAAGTGATAGCACCGCTTTATACCACACCGGTGAGACCACACTTGGTATACTGCATTCGGTTCTGGTCACCAGTATACAAAAATAGATGTTGAGACCCTGCAAAGTGTGCAGGGAAGATGATAAAGGGTCTGGAGGCTAAATTGCATGATGAATGGTTGAGGGACCTACTGGTAGGTATGTCTAGCCTATCAAAGAGAAGGATTAGAAGGGACATGGTAATTGTCTTCCAGTACTTGAGGAACTATCACAAAGAAGAGGAGATTGATTTACTCTCTAGGACACAAGAGGGTAGGACAAGAAGTAATGGATGGAAGCTTGCCAAAGAGATATACAACCTAGAAGGAGACATTTTCTGACAGTAAGAGCAATTAATCTATGGGATAGATTGCTTCCTGGGATTGTAGGTGCTCCATCACTGGAAGTTTTCAAATATAGACTGGACAACCATTTGACTGGGATGGTATAAGGCTCTTGCCTTGAGGAAGGGGTTGGATTTGAAGACTTCTGACGTACCTTCCAGCCGTATGATTCTCTGATAACCCCATTTAATAAATCTGTTAGTATATTCTTTAATCAAGTTGCAGCGGCATTATATACCTTATTTCAGTGTGATGGACAATGATTGATTAATCGTTCATAAATTGAATTTGCATTACATGCCACATGCTTCAATGCTTTTAATTGTGCAATTCCCCTCTTTCATCCCTGGAAGTTTACAAAGGTCCAGAAAGCAACTTTCATTTATATCCACCCAATATTTGTCCATAGTTTTTTCCCAGTATTTTTTTTAACCATACAAAAAAAAAAAAAACACCAAAGTTGAAATAGGAACAGTGTTTATGATTGTTTGTACTGGGGATTGTCCATTAGGAAGTACCAAGACATACTACTGAATATTAAGAAATTCGTTCATAATGAGGCAGATATAATGGTCACCTGATACAGGGAAGGAAGTAACTGCAATATTCTGAAGTCTACTTTCCTTAACTTTCTCTACTAACATAGCTGGTAGTAAGAATCACCATGAGGTTTCCAGTATTTCACACCCCCTTCTTCAGAGATGTCAGCCTACAGTTCTTGGAAGCAAGAACACTATTTGAATTCATTCTAAAACTGGCCAAAAGAAGCTAGGATTTAGTCACTTCAGTCAGAACTATTTATAACGTCTATTTGTGGATGAGAAAGATGGATACTTTGACTCACTGCACACAATCACTAAATATAGCCACGTACCTCTTGGAAAATCCCATAATGATGACTTTCTGGTATCCCTAGATGCCAGTGAAAGAACCAACAAAGTGATGCCGATGGGCAGAATTTCTTGTTGCCAAGATAGGAGTAAAAAGGTAACCTGGAAATTGTTTGTTATATCAAGTTTTGCAAGATTCATCCTCCCCCTCAATTCTTCTGAGGATGCACCTGCATTTTGGTTTTAATTGTAGTCTATATAGTTATAGTTATAGTTATCTATCATTCCTGGGAAAAGGAGGGACTTTTATGATCATCCTTTTGATTGGTCAAAACAAGAAGTATTGAATGTCTTGATGACTGTGGCTTAAAGAGTTGCTCCAGTAAAATATTTCATCCATATAATTTATACAAGTTAAGTATTTTAATCTAAAGGCTCTTCCAGGCATTCATTTTAGGCAGAATGCTTGATCTACTGAACCTTTAAAAGATGTATTAATTGCCCAATCTCTAATAAATGTGCTTTCCTCTATATAATTTCTGCTACTAAGGAAAATGCCTCTTCATTTTTAAATAAACCTAGCCTTTGGGGAAGTTCAGCTGAGGTTTTTGATGGAATTTTTACCTTTTTCCTCCTAAACTCAATTATAACTGTTTCATTTCTGTTTTTCCTTCACTCTCCCTTGTTGTCTGGTTTGGTAATAGGCTGTCACCTTATCAGAACGTGGTGTTTTGTAAGTTGGGGTCTTTACCTACTTGAGACAGGGAAACAAGACAGGTTTAATTCATCCTTTGTTGTATTGGGGTTTAAAGTAGCATTTTCTCCTTTATTCTGACCGAAGGCAGACTCAAACTATGTAAAATCTGTTAGGCATTGTTGTCATCCATCCATGGAAGTAAGTCAGATAACTGCAGAATACTCAAAAGACAACAAAAACAGGCTAGGAGCAGCAAAACTGGATGCCAGTATGAGCCATTTGGTACAGCAACCAGTATGGAAGATGTACATTGATATAATTTGGTGAAATAGAGAGAAGGAATGAGGAGTGAATCACTAATATATGAAAGAAAAGAGAAGGGGTTGAGATGAAGGAAAGTAATGGTAGAATGCAGAGGTGGGTTCTTACCGGTTCTATCTGGTTCTTTAGAACCGTTAGTAACTCGGCGATGACGTCACGGAACCGTGTCAGTGTCTCCGTGGGCGCCGCCATCTTGGATTTTGCTTCTGCGCACGGCGCAACCCTGAGCGAACCGGCAGCAAAAGGATCCAGAACCCACCCCTGGTAGAATGGAATTAATGAGATCTTCAAAAAGAAGAAGGTGAGAAGTTTAAGACCAAGAGACATTGAATCAAAAGTGCTTTGTAAGGCTAGAAAGACATGGAGAGATACAGTATATTGAATTGTGCTTCTATAAAGGAGATTTGGCTAGTTTTCATTTCTCTCTCTCTCTATTTCATTTACACTTTAGCATAAAATCGCTTTTCTAAAGGGAAGCACACAATGTGTACTTTTCTGTTGACTCAAGGATGGGTAGATCACACTCTAACTCAGCAGTTGGGAAAGGCCCTTGGGCCCTTGGACTTTCTGCCATGGTGACCCTACAGATTTAAATGCATTTGTCTAATTTTTTCCTATGGTCCTCCCTCTACTATTGTCCCAAGCTATAGAGTTGAGGTACAAATGACCAGGCTCAAATTATCCTACTTTAGACACATTAGCTCTTCAGAGAAAACTTTCATACTGAGAAAAAATGGGAGGAAAAAAAAAAGGACAACCAGCAGCAAAGTGGATAAACTTAGTTACAATGGCAAAGGGTACCCTGGTGAAAGATTTGAAGGCTCAGGTTAGACAGAAGATAGAGTCGTGTCTGACTCTAGGGGCTGGTGCTCATCTCCGTTTCTTATCTGAGGGAGCCAGTGTTGTCCGAAGACATTTCCATGGTCATGTGACCAGCATGACTATATGCCGAGGGGCATGGAATGCTGTTACCTTCCTGACAAAGTGGTACCTATTTATCTTCTTGCATCTGCATGCTTTTGAACTGCTAGGTTGGTAGGAGTTGGGGCAAGGGATGGGAACTCACTCCATTGCGTGGCGCTTGGGTCTCAAACATGGGCTGTCAGTTTTCCACTTGACAAATTCACTGAGCCATTGTGAGTTGACAACCTGATAGCATATAATCTCAATCTCAATCTCTCTCTCTCTCTCTCTCTCTCTCTCTATCTATCTATCTTGTGTACTTTCATTTCTATAGATTGTCATGGGAAATTTGGAGATTTGGTAATTTTGTGAGCTATCAGCTGTTTTACCATTTTAACTTTTTAAAAATGGGGATACGTATATGTACCATCGGGGGCTTTTGGTTGTTATTTGAATTCTATACTGAGTTACCAATGTTAACATCACAATGACAGCTACTATCATTGTCAAGGTATACTAACCCAAGTCACAAAAAAGAGCATTTCACTAGAAGTTACTTTGCCAAATGTTCTTTCAGACACATATCTCTACCAGTTCTAATTTTCACTTGCCTGAAATGGCTTTTAAAATAAGTAAGAAAAGGGTCAACAGATGTTTACCTGAAATGTTTATTTTGACCCCAAATGACTTACAGAAAAATATGTTATAAAACAAGTTAATTGGAAGTTGCAACCACTAACTTCAGGTTTCAACCATTTGCACAACAGTTAAGGTTCACTCAAATCTACAAATCTGAGTACCTCAATTCTTTAAATGGCTTTTTAGTTTGGATTAAGCAACAGTGCTTAAGAACAAACCATTTTAATGGTTTTTTTAATGGATACCAGAAGTGATGGCTAGACGCAATCTTTGTTTTCAATCTGCAGGATTGTTTTTCTTCCAATCTAACCTGCGGTTGAAAAGTGAAATGACCTAATTTGGATTATAGAAGTTAAGAAAAGCATTTTAGAGCAGGCGACATCTAAGGGTTTAAGAGGTTTTAGCTGGGAGCCATTTGTGTACAAATGTAGAAATGTAGGTCACTATAAAACTATATAGTTACTGGGACCCTTGATTAGGTTTCAGTGGAAGATGTTCTTCCAAATGCAAATAGCCATATCAGAGGACCAAGTTTTATTTAAACAATAATTTATAAATTATCTATTTTTATTTGCCATAGTTCCAATGCTGATATGGCCTCCAGAAAACCTACTGTGTAGGTTCAAACTATTGTGTGAATCTTTTGAAAATGGCATATCAAAAATTTGGAAAATGCCTAACTTGACTTTGCTGGCATGTCACCCCTCCCACCAAACCAAAGAGAAACAATTCTTTACATATTCATTTATTTTAAATATACACAGTCCAATCATGTGTGTGATCCCCAGGACTTGGCGTGTTCCACTTACCTTCATGTGGTGTTATTTTTCTGTTGGCAGGCCTCTGTGGCTTATCTGAGACTGCTCCGGGTTGCATGAGACCTTTATTCTATCTTCAACCTCTTATCCAAAACACTTGAAGGCAGAACAAGAATCAATGGATGGAAAATGATCAAGGAGAGATCCAAACTAGAACTAAGCAGAAATTTCCTGACACTTAGAACAATTGATCAATGGAACGATTTGTCTCTAGAAGCTGTGGGTGTTCCATCACTGAAGGTTTTTAAGAAGAGATTGGACAGCCATTTGTCTGAAATGGTATAGGGTTGGACTAGAAGACCTCCAAGGTCTTTTCCAACTCTGTTTTTCATTCTTGAAGCAGCTTTCAAGAATGCTCTTCTGTGACCTCTGCAGCCTCTGAAAACCATGCAAAAGCATGTTTTTGTGTGATTTTTAGAGGTCGCACAAGAGCACAACCCTCTCATACAATTCCTGGAATGTCCTGTAGTCAGCAGAAGTAGCAGGCAGAGCTGGAGGGTGAAGTGAAATGTGTCATCAGTTTAGAGTCCTTGCGTTGCCACAAGAGACCCAAGTCCAGCCCCACCCTGATTTCTATTGGCCCTCATCTAGTGCCAATTTAGAGCTAATCGTTAGTTGACTAGATTCTTGTGTAGAGCCTTCAATAAATCGTCTTATGCTCCAACCTTACGAATTGTACTGATCCTTTGTACCTGACAGGTCCAGACGCTGTGTGAGAGCACACCCCATTCTCATGCCTCTGCAGATTCCAATAATTGTGCAAGAAGGGGGGGTGCTTTTGAAAAGAGCTGTGATTGCATTCACCATTCATGCTGACGTGTCACCCAAAATGTAGTGTTTTATCTTTGACATGCATGCCATAGATTCATGATCGCTGGTGTAGGCTTAACATCATATCCTTTTTTTGGGGGGGGGGGGGTTCAGTAGATCAGTAGATAAATAAGAGAATTTATCAGGAATGTGCAGTGTTTCAGATTTAGATGCAAAGAGGTGCTTCAGAGCATGCTGTGATAGAAATATAGCACTCGTTTCAGCTATTTAAAGTAAAATATTCTCTGGGATCACACTTCTGTCCTATGCAACTATCATTTGGTACAAGGGCTGGAGGTAAGACTGTGTTTGACTCTGAAGCATCTTTTTACCTTCAAATCTCAAGCATTGTAGAGTCCTAGCATTAATACTGGAATCTTTCTGAATGTGTGACACTTCATGATTGTAATGCTTTTTCAAACAGCAATTGTCACTTAACAGGCAAATGACACAAAGCACATTCCTTGTAAGTGCTGGAGAAGTAGGAGTTGATACAGTCTGGTTGCAACCTCCATTTCCCCTCCCCCCTAGCTTTTCTACCGCTGAATGTTCAAGCCATTCTTCTTTGATTCTTATCCACTAATTTTTGGTAAGATATCTCCGTCACTTTGTTGAGGATTCAGTTCTTTAAATTTTTAAGAAAATTGACATATACCCCCTTTTTACTTGAAAAGTTTCCTAGCTTTCTAGTCAATTTCACAAGGAATCTAGGCTTCTAAACACGGTAACACCAAACTGATGAAATGTTCAGCATGAATCCCCACAAGCTGTGTCCTGTATAGATGCCTTTTAAGACATTCTAATGCCTTTCATATCCTACAGAAAATAGCTTGGATTGATTTCTGCTTATAATTAGAAATCCATTCTAGCAACAGAGATTATACTCATAAAGACCCAACCATCCCAAAGAATCATGACAGAAAAAAGTTTTTGATGGAAAATTAGCGTTAGACAAAATGGTCTGGAGCACGAAGCATGGGTTCTGTGAATAAGAGAGTCATCACAGTAATGGGAAATAGAACTCATATCTTTGAGTTACGACCACGATGGAGCCGGCCCATTACAGTCGTAAGCCAGGAGGAGTCACAAAGCAGGATGGTCACATGACTGACCCAATTTTACAACCTTGTAAAGTCGTGAAGCTGCGATCCTTCAGTGAATCAATGGCTTGCTATGGGACTGGTTTTGTAGAAAAGTGGAAGTAACTGCAATTACATGTCTGCAGGATGCTGCAAATGGCGGTAAGTGTGGCCCAGTTGCTAGGTGCCCAAAGTGCGGTCATGTGACCATGGCGGGGGGGGGGATGGGACAAACCATCAGAACCTTGAATCCAGATTATAGGTAGGCCCCAAATAGGTCTATCAGAATTTCGAACAGTCACTAAATGACCAAGTTGAGGATTACCTGTATCCCTAAAATCTCAGTTTGGCCTAATCTCCTAAAATATGCCATAATAATAACACGTATGAAGGGTTTGTGTTAAGAATTTGGCAGCAGCATCAGAATTTGTTTGTGGCATTAAAAAGGACAAGTATATTTCATGGTCAGTAACCTGCACCCATATAGGAGACTAACAATATTTTACATTAACCAGTTCATTCCCGACATGAAACCCACATTTTCTCTGAAACTATGTGGGTTTCGTATAAAGCACATCTTAATGAATTTAGATTGCCACAAAGCACAAAAAGCTTTTAAACAACCTGCAAAAAATATTTCCATGCGGTTCCTGCTTTGCAAACAAACACTGTGTCTGATCTATGCCAGCAGGCAGTCTTTGTGGATTTGTACATCTGTTGCACAGCAACACTCCTAAGTCATTATGAGCTGCCCTTTTCCCGTTATTATACCCTTAATAAACGTGTATTTACCACTCTTAGTATATTTTCCAGAGAAATGGTAGCAAACAAAGCCAAACACAGCATTTTCCATTACACTATATTCCAACCAGCAGTAGAGTACGTACCGTGTTGGCTTGAAAGGAATCCATGGAAAGGACTCCATGATCTGGTGTGTTTTATTGACGGAAAAGTACTTCACACTAACTCTCTGGAGTCCTTTTCTTTGACTGCATATTAGTTTAGCCATGTAACATGTTTACACAGGGAAGCATGAACTCAGACAACAAACCAGTGCTGGTAATCCTGGAACATTTTCTTTTTCAGATGAATCAACCACAAATGTCAGTTCAGAAGGTGAAGGGTTGGCAGGGTAGAAAAAGAAGAAGAAGAAGCAACGAGTGGAAGCTTTTTAAAGGAAGATCCAACCTGGAAATAAGGAGGAATTTCCTGATAGTGAGAACGATTAACCAACGGAACAGCTTTCCTCCTGGAGTTATGGCTGCTACATTGGTGGAGTCCCAAAGGTGCTTTTTCAGGAGGCAACTGGACTTTCTTGTTTTTTCTTTTGAAGACATTTTGCTTCTCATCCAAGAAGCTTCTTCAGCTCTGACAGAGCTGAAGAAGAGCCGAAGAAGCTCTTGGATGAGAAGCGAAACGTCTTCAAAAAACAACAACAAGGAAGTCCAGTTGCCTCCTGAAAAAGCACCTTTGGGACAACCATGACCTGGATGACTGAGAATCTCTACATACATTGGTGGAGGTTTTCAATAAAAGATTGGACAATCATTTGTCCAAGATTTTATAAGAGGGCAGGGGGTTTGACTAGAAGACCTCCAAAGTCCTTTCCAAGATTCTATGACTCCAAAATCATTCTCTAACGTTGCCTGGACACCTTGAAATATGCCTCCCCAAAACCCAAGATCCAGTTACAGGTAGTCCTTGACTTATGACCACAATGGAGCCCAAAATTTCAATCGCTAAGCAACACAGTTGTTAATTGGAGTTGTGCCCCATTTCACGATCTTTCTCGTCACAGTTGTTCAGTGAATCACTGAAGTTGTTAAGTTAGCAACATGGTTGTTAAGTGGCTTCCCCATTAACTTTGCTTGTTAGAAGGTCACAAAAGCTGACCCCATGACACTCCAACCATCATAAATACATGCCAGTTGCCAAGCATCTGAATTTTGATCACGTGATCACGGGGAATGCCGCAATGGTTAAAAGTGTGAAAAACAGTCACAAGTCCATTTTTTCAGTGCCGTTGTACTGAATGAATGGTTGTAAGTTGAGGATTACCTGTATTCCCACGTGATTTTCTGAACAGACTTTCAAAGGCTAATTCCAGTGGTGGGTTGCTACCGGTTCGCCCCGGTTTGGGCAAACCGGTAGCGGCGACGGGAGGCTCTGCCCACCTGCCCGGACGTCATCACGGATGATCTGCGCATGCGCAGAAGGTTCTGCGCATGCGCAGAAGCGCCATGCGCAAGCGAAGTCAGCATGCACGTTCACAGTTCCGAACCGGTAGCGAAGGTAAGTGAAACCCACTACTGGCTAACTCCTATGCTTTTCTTCCACATGAATTGGCAATGGCCTATTCCAAATTTTACTCATTGCAAGATGGTTGTGAAATGTATAGTGTTTGAGTTTTTATTTGCAAATTGAAAAGTGGTATCTAATTTGTAACTGAATTATTGGAAATAAATAAACATCCAAATTCCTTGTTCTGCATGATTCTATTGCTGGTTCATTCCTGATAGATTCGGTTCTTCTGAAAGAATCAGTATTTGTAGTCATCAGAGTTTTTGCAGAATTGGTAAAGTAGCGATCTGGAGATGTTGGTTGAATAAGAAAAACACCACCTGTCTTTCATGTAAATAAGGGCTGAAGGAAATGAGGATCTTATACAGTAGAAGCTGAAAATGTCTTATTTATTTTGTCAGATTTACATGGCCATTCATGTCTTCCAATATTGAAGCACTATATAAATGCATTTACCAAATTTCACAATGGCTGTAATACAAGAGTGAGAGGAAAAGAGAACAAAGGATGCTGATTGTCAGCAGGCAACATCTGACAGGGGTGGAAGGGGTTTTTGGACAGAAGTCTTTCTCTAAAGAGACCTTCCAACTTCTCACAAATAAGGAACACTGGGAATAACGGTTCAATTGTCAGAGTTAAGATTACCAATAGCTAGCACTTCCCACTACAATAGCCAGCCATGCCCTGGTTAATCTCAGGCAAAATAATATCTATCTATTTATATCTGTCTGTATCGATCTAGGGGCCATGATGGCTCAGCGATTAAAGATGCTGAGGTTGGCTGACAATCCGGGTTCGAGACCTGAGCGCCACGCAATGGGGTGAGCTCCTGTTACCTGCCTCAGCTCTTGCCCACCTAGCAGTTCGAAAGCATTCAAATGTGAATATATAAATAGGTACCACTTTGGTGGGAACATAACAGTGTTCTGTGCTCCTCGGTGTATAGTCATGCTGGCCATGACCATGGAAGCGTCATCAGGCAATACTAGCTCCCTCAGCTAAGAAAGAGAGATGAGCACCACTGCCTAGAGTCGGACACAA
>QLTV01001145.1:2676033-2687945 GCA_003457575.1 Thermophis baileyi
GTCTGTCTGTCTGTCTGTCTGTCTGTCTGTCTGTCTATCTATCTATCTATCTATCTATCTATCTATCTATCTATCTATCTATCTATCTATCTATCTATCTATCTATCTATCAATCATCTGTCTATCTCTATCTATCTATCATCTATCTATCTATCATCTATCTATCTATCATCTATCTATCTATCTATCATCTATCTATCTATCTATCTATCTATCTATCTATCTATCTATCTATCTATCTATCTATCTATCTATCTATCATAATCTATCATCTCTATCATCTGTTTTCCTCCCCATCTCCCCATCACTCTTCTTCAACTTGATTAAAGATAATAAAATTGCACTTTTAAAGACAAGGGGAAATTCTCTCCTTGGAACCATTTCAAGGGTGAGGCTCAATTCTGTTTTTCCTGCTCCTATTTTGTAATGGCACATCTCCATCAGTTCTCCAGGGCAAAAGTCATTCAGATCAGAACATTAAACTATTGGATTTAATTATACACAGTTGCCTGCACATCAACATCACAATGTTTGACCCTGCAATTCCTCCTGAACTATTCCCAAGCACTCTTTATGGAGAGATTGCCAGCACTGGGCCCTTCAAATTGTCTTTAAATATATCTGGAGCTTGTTAGTGAATTATTGCTGCAACTAATTCACCAAAGAGCAAGACTGACAAGTTAGCTTTCTCTCTCAGTAGAGGACAGTAACTTCCTGATTTTAACAAACTTCCACTCAGTGGATTTCAGATGCAACTGGCAATATCTGAATCCAGATAAATCAGTCTAAATTTCATATACCGGTATATATTGCATAAAATGTATATACATTATGCACATTTACTATATATTGCATAACATCTATGTACATTATGAACATTCAGACGTAATCTCTTCTTCCCCAAAACTGGTCCATAAATTTGAGGTTTTATTGTTCACAGCTTATGGTCTACACACCTCATTCTCCCACTGTAATATAATATTCTCCATATTCATAACTTCTGCAGGGATTTACTTGTCCTAAGCTCCAGTCTGTTACTGTCTGAGAAGTTTGTGGCTGAGGTTCTCTTAATCCTTTCCAGAAGGCACCTGGTTGCCAGATACGTCTCTACATCTCAGCCAAGCTACACCTTGTTCCTTGGCAATGCACCAGAATTTTCTCAGTAAACAAGGCATCCCTATGTCCCCTCTTGCTGGGAAAACACCTAGCCCTCCAACCTTCTTCAAAGTTTGCTTTTACGAAAAGGCAATTCAGTCACTCATTGGTTGATAATGCACATCCTTACTGCATGCAGCTTGTTGGAAATTGTGGTTTAGGGGGAATAGTGGATGAGGAATGCCTATAACAACAAGCTGGATACACCTGAAAATCTTATGCAAGCGTTTCTGAATTTATTCAGGGATGAAGTGATCAAAAAGTGGGTGTGAATCTATTTTCCTTTTTATGCTGAACAATAATCTCTGTGGTCAGCCGCAGCCTTTTGTCTTCACATACTTCCATTAAATCAGAGGGTTTATCTTCAAACTGGATTCTTTAAGTGGTTTCTCTGTCTTTCTCTTCTATTCCTCTCTGGGGGGACCACCCCTGTCCCCTGAGAAATTGTCAGAGAATTTTAGAAATGCAGATAAACATTGGCCAGCCTGTTTTCTGGCCCATGAACTGGATGAAGAATGTTGCAAAGCTATTTATGCCCACTTGAGGAATAGGCTTTGCTAGCAAGGAGTATTGAGTATTAGTTTGGATTGGAGAAGCAAGAGAAGACTTCAGCTCAAAGGTCTGCTCTACATTCTCACTATTGAAGACTTTGTGTCCTGGGAATACAGTTCTTGGAGTGCGGACAACTTCTACGAGGACATCGGTTCTAGATCAGAGGCCTTTTTTGTAAAGAAGATAGATAATAGCAATAGCAATAGCACTTAGACTTATATACTGCTTCACAGTGCTTTGCAGCCCTCTTTAAGCAGTTTACAGAGTCAACATATTGCCCCCCAACAATCTGGGTCCTCATTTTACCGACCTCGGAAGGATGAAAGTCTGACTCAGCCTTGAGGCGGTGAGAACTGAATTGCCGAACTGCTGGCATCCGGCAGTCAGCAGAAGTAGCCTGCAATACTACGTTCTAATCACTGTGTCACCATGGCTAATAGATAGATAGATACCCTGTTTCCCCCAAAATAAGATATCCCCTGATAATAAGCCCAATCGGGCTTTTGAGTGCATGGCAATAAGGCCAAGGGCTTATTTCAGGGTTCAAAAAAATATAAGACAGGGTCTTATTTTCGGGGAAACATGATAGATAGACAGATAGATGGATGGATGGATGGATGGATGGATGGATGGATGGATGGATAGATAGATAGATAGATAGATAGATAGATAGATAGATAGATAGATAGATAGATAACAAGCAGAGAGCAAGAGAGAGTGAGAGCAAGATGGATAAATGGTGGATAGATAAATAGGATAGGATAGGATAGGATAGGATAGGATAGGATAGGATAGGATAGGATAGGATAGGATAGGGTAAGGGTCCCCAACCTTTGGGGTGCAGCCCACTCTCGGGTCGTGGTCTGTTGGCTGTTGAGTGGCTGGCCAGTGCACGTGCATGTGCGTGCATGCACACCCCAGGCACCAGGCTCATTCATTGGCCTGTTCGTGCATGCGCATGCATGTGTAACGGCACCTGTCCCTCCCCCCTCTGGGCCACCAACCCAGAAAGGTTAGGGAACTCTGGGATAGGATAGGGTAGGATAGGAGGGACAGAAGATAGGCAGTAGATAGATACTTTTTAAACACATACCCCCCCCATTTGTCCCCCTTAGAAATTTTCTTAGGTCCACCTAAGGATCAACTCCCTTTGGGAACCTATCCTAGACTTGTCAGGGGTCCTCCAAAGCTGGAGTGGGTATAAATATAGAGAAATAGAAACCTATTTCATTTTCCATCATTTGAGAATTTCCAGAAACTCAGGTTTGTTCCTTTGTTTGTCGGAAGCTGGCTGAGAAGATTGCAAAAGGTGATCACATGTCCCTGGGATGTTGCAACCATCGTAAATACATGCCGGTTCCCAAGTCTCCAAATTTTGATCACATGACTGTGGGGATGCTGCAACAATTGTGGATTTGAGGACCATTTTTTTCAGTGCCATTGTAACTTCAAATGGTCACTAAACGAATGGTTGTAAATCGAGGACTACCTGTAGTCCAAGTTATCCTGGTATTGCCAGGTTATATTACAGAACATTGCAGAAAGAGATATGGGCAAAGGAAATAACCATCCTGTTTTCTAAGTGAAAATTTAAAAAATTCTGCTGCTACCCTACAAAAAAGGAATCCCAAAAGAACAATCTTTTTTATACTGTGGTGACCAAAACTGGTTTGTCCCTTTTGCTACCCATCTTTGTTCTTTTGGGATTCCTTTTTTGTAGGGTAGCAGCAGAATTTTTTAAATTTTCACTTAGAAAACAGGATGGGGCCTGGAGGCTAAAACATATGATGAACGGTTGCAGGAACAGGGCATGGCTAGTCTAGTGAAGAGAAGGACCAGGGGAGACATGATAGCAGTGTTCCAATATTTGAGGGTGCCACAGAGAGGAAGGGGTCAAGCTATTTTCCAAAGCACCTGAAGGCCAGACAAGGAATAATGGATGGAAACTGATCAAGGAGAGATTCTACCTAGAAATAAGGAGAAATTTTCTGACAGTGAAAGCAAACAACCAATGGAACAGCTTGCCTTCAGAAGTTGTGGGAGCTTCATCACTGGAAGCTTTCATGAGGAGACTGGACTCCATCTGTCAGAAATGGTGTAGGGTCTTCTGCTTGGGTGGGGGGGTTGGACTAGATCACGGGTGTCAAACTCGCTGTGTCACATTGCCGTCACGTGACATACAGGTATCACAACATTTTTTCCCTTCGTGGAGCTGGGGTGGGCGTGGCCTACACGTGATGCATCCGGCCCGCAGGCCGCCAGTTTGACACCCCTGGACTAAATGACCTACAAGGTCCCTTCCAACTCTGTTATTCTATTCTATTCAAACGTACGTGTTCACGGACAGGAACAACTGGACATCAAGAGCCGAGGTGGCGCAGTGGTTAGAGTGCAGCACTGCAGGCTACTTCAGCTGACTGCTAGCTGCAGTTCGGCGGTTCAAATCTCACCGGCTCAAGGTTGACTCAGCTTTCCATCCTTCTGAGGTGGGTAAAATGAGGACCCAGATAGTTGGGGGCAATATGCTGACTCTGTGAACCACTTAGAGAGGGCTGTAAAGCACTGTAAAGCGGTATATAAGTCTAAGTGCTAAGTACTAAGTGCTATCAGTTCAGATTTCAAACCAAGTTGTTTTATAGTTATAGCAGTCTCTGAGTACCATTGCTAATTACTGATAAAGTGATACCACCCAGCAGAAAGGACCGGCCAAAGATTTACAGAAAAAAAAAAAAGAAAAAAAAAAAAAGGCAATGCAGGTAGTCCTTGACTTGCGACCACAATTGAGCCCAACATTTCTGTTGCTAAGTGAGACATTTGTCAAGTGAGTTTTGCCCCTTTGCTTGCCACAGTTGTTAAGTGAATCAGTGCAGTTGTCAAGTTAGCAACATGGTTGTTAAGGGAATCTGGCTTCCCCGTTGATTTTGCTTGTCAGAAGGTCGCAAAAGGGGATCACATGATTCCCCAGGACACTGCAACCGTCATAAATATGAGTCAGTTGCCAAGCGTCTGAGTTTTGATCACGTGACCGTGGGAAGGCTGCAACGGTCATAAGTGTGAAAAATGGTCATAAGTCACCATTTCAGTGCCATTGTGACTTTGAACGGTCACTAAACGAACGGTTGTAAGTTGAGGACTACCTGCAATAGAATAAAACTAAGAAGATAAAGAAAAAGTATAAGGAAAATTGTACAAAAAAAATTTCGCGTATTCAGTGAGTAGAAGAACTTGTTTTTTGTGGGGTTTTGTTTTCAACCACTCTAAATACAAGAATTCAGCCTGCAGCAAATGCAACATATGTGAGGCTCTGGCACCCAAGGGACACCAGATGTTGTGTTAAAGCAAACAGCATTGCATATCCATCACCCTTGCCTTCCTAAATAGAGAGGGTGGGCACTGAAGTTGCTTAGCGGAGTCTGGAGAATGCTGTCTCTGCAGCAAAATTCTTCTTCCATTTAGTGAGTAACCAATCTGAGTTATTTTTTCCTCAGAAAATGAAGGCAGAACATCTGTTCCCACAGCTCCCTCCGCATTCTTAATGCCATTCCTGATAAGACAGGCTTCCATAGTTTTCTTTTCAAGGATTCACTTTAGGGAAAGATTAGTGGTAAGCCTAAGAAAACTAACCGCCTTACTCATTTTTCAAGTGAGACACTTAAGATACTTTTGCTGTTTTCATATATTTTATCCATGTTTCATTATTAAGAATAGAGGACTAATCTGTGATATAAAATAGCTGCCTTGTTAACATAAACAATGCTGGTTGTTTTTTTTTTTTAATGCAAGAGAGCTTTCATTCAATTACTAATGCAATGATTAGGTGGCATTATCTTCCTCCACACAGTGAATTTAGTTTTCTCTAACTGTGATTTGTTGAACAAGCCAGACCTAGTCTTATGGATAAATCCCAGTTTAGTCAATTCCTGGTTTGATTTGAGGGGGACTGACGTATTCTCCAAAGAATCAGAGGACAAGAAGTAATGGGTGGAAGCTTGTTAAAGAGAGATCTAACCAAGAAGTAAGGATAATTTTTTTGACAGGGAAAACAATTAATCCTCCTGAAGTTTTGAGTGCTGGAGGTTGTTAAAAATAGATTGGACAACCATTTGATGGAGATGCTATAACAGTGATGGCGAACCTTTTTTTCCTCGGGTGCCAAAAGTGCCCGCGCGCACGCCCACACCCATAATTCAATGCCCCCCATGCGCCCCACCCCCCTGCGCATGTGCGCACGACCCCCACTCCATTTCCCGACTTCTGCTGGGCCCCGTAGGCCTGTTTTTCGCCCACCCCCCCCTACTCAGGCAGGAAACCCTATACCAGTGATGGCGAACCTTTTTTTCCTTGGGTGCCGAAAGCGCGCACGCGCAATAGCGTGTGCACATGCCCACACTAATAATTCAATGCCCCCCATGCATGTGTGCTCAACCCCCTGCACTGCCCCGCCCCCTGCGCATGTGTGCATGGCCCCCCTCCCCCATTTCCCAACTTCCAGTGGGCCCGTTAGGCCCGTTTTTCACCCTCCCAGGCTCCAGAGGCTTCCCTGGAGCCTGGGGAGGGCGAAATTGGCCTCTCCCAACCCCCCGGAGGCCCTCCAGAGGCCGGAAATAGCCTGTTTCCCGACTTCCGGTGGGCTCGGTGGGCCTGTTTTTTGAAAACGCCCTCCCTTGCCTCCCCTCGGAGGCCAAAAATGCCCTCCCAGAGCCTCCGCGCGAGCCGAAAATCAGCTGGCCAGTGCGCACATGCGCTCTGGAACGGAGCTAGGGCAATGGCTCGCGTGCCAGCAGATATGGCTCCGTGTGCCACTTGTGGCACGCGTGCCATAGGTTCGCCATCACGGTGCTATAAGGTCTCTTGCCTTGAGCAGTGAGTTGGACTAGAACAGGGGTCCCCAACCCCTGGTCCATGACATGCCAGAAACCGGGCCGCACAAACAAGCGAAGCCCTATCCGTGGGATGCAGGCAGAACACAAAACCATGTGCCCTCCAGTCTGCCAAAGAACCTCTCTCCATGGAACTGGTCCCTGGTGTCCAAAATGTTGGGGGCCACTGGACTAGAAGACCTCTGAGGTCCCTTCAAGCGCCGTGATTCTATGTTCTGTGATTTCCTTCCCTTTTTAGTTACTTTTTTATTGAAGCTCGGGGAATGATTAGAAGCTTTGAGGAGCATAAGTCATATCAAGAATAACCAGGAAGTTATAAACAAGCCATTTGTTCATATGTCACATAAATCCACAGTTATAATAGCTACAATAATTTAAAACCGTGGCTCACATCTTAAAACAAGCCATAGTTTGTTCATTGACCTTAGATATATCTCATCATAAGCCCCAACACAACAAACCACATTATAGTTTAGCAAAAAAAAATGTATGAGCCCACCTACAGATATGCTACCATAGCTGATATTATAGTTAACGAGTGAGCACAGTGAAATTGGCTGGTACATATTGCTGTCTATACATTTTTGTCCATAGTACTATCACTGTTATAAGTGTGAGATTGCTTTCCACACAACAGACTTAATTATGACACTGTTAATGCTCATTTCAGGTCACACAGCTTGTGTGCAACCACTTCAAGCTTCTTGAGAGGGTACTCAAGATATAAACATTTTGACAACTTCTGCTGTCATAATCTGATATCCATTAAGGGGGAGATTATGGATGGATTAACATTGTTCTCAGGATAACAGAACACTCCCACATCTGGTTAACCAAAGCACAGAATCATAAAACAAATATTAGCTAGAGACAGAAATAGGGGGAAAATATACCATCAAAGTTGGGAAGATCTCCCAATCAAAGCTTATCTTGCATCAGTGCCATGTGTGTAACTTGTGATGAGTTTAGAAAAAAAAAAGACAATATTTTATTGCTTCTTTTGGATCCATAGCTTGCAAGTGGAAAAGATGTTGATTTTGGCACCAACCAATTCTGGCTTATCAAACAGGCTCATGAATAGTGAGCCTCTAAAATCAAACTGGATATTTGTAGAAGTGATTAAAATAGATGTATGGAGACTCTTTGAATTATATTCAAGGATCACAGTTGCCCACTTCAATAGCATTCATTATACGTTGCAAACCAAGACCAACAAAATCAAGGAGCTACTGAACAAACATAACTGGTTTTTCTCTGAGATCTGACTTCTCGGAAGTGTGTGTCATGTTACCGAGTCAGTGCACTCTTTCATTTTCTGGATGTGTAGATTGAGGAAGAATATTTTAAGGAAAAGGGCCTCTTTCCTAGAAGTCACACATAAAAAATGAGCCCAGCCTCTGGAGATACAGTAGAGCAAGTCACATTAACTTTATTTATTTGATTTCGGGGAGGCTGTATTTCATGCTTAGTGTGGAATGTTATTCTTCCCATCCAAGGATTTGAAACTAAAGAAATCTCAACCCAATTTGTCATTCCTTCGAATGCTTTGGGATTTGCCCTCCTATCTGTTGTGAATTCAGCTTCAGCCGATGGCTCAGCAGCTATGCAGATGGCCTTGACTTATGACCACAACTGAGCCCGTTGCTAAGCAAGGTAGCTGTGAAATAAATGTTGCCCCGTTTTACAACCTTTCTTGCCACAGTGGTTAAGTGAATCACTACAGTTGTTAAGTTAGTAACACAGTTGTTAAGTGAATCTGACTTCCCCACTGGCTTTGCCGAGGTCACAAAAGGTGATCACAGGAACCCGGGACACTGCATAAATATGAACCAGTTGCCATGTGTCCAAATTTTGATTATGTTACCATAGTCAAAAATGATCATAAGTCATAAGTTTTTTTCCAGTGCCCTTATAACTTCAAATGATCATTAAACAAATGATTGTAAGTTAAGGACTATAATGGGAACAAGGGAACAATAGAATAAAGGGAACAATAGAATAAAGAAAACCAGTATAAGCCAGATAAAGTCACTATGGCCTATTGATCTCAGTCTTATGTACTTTAACTGGCCACAATCCTCCAGAGATGCAATCTCTCTCTCTCTCTCTCTCTCTCTCTCTCTCTCTCTCTCTCTCTCTCTCTCTCTCTCCCTTTCTCTCTTTCTCTCCCTCTCTCTCTCTCTCTCTCTCTCTCTCTCTCCCTCTCTCTCTCCTAGAAGAGCAAATCGGGGTGGGGAAGAGAAACCTTGCTGACCATCAATCCTTGTATTCTGTTTGTGAAGGGGGGGAAATAGTTTTTTTGAGCCAACCTTGGCATAAAAATGGCACTCTTCAAAAAATGGTTGGGGAACATTTTGATCCACTCAGACATTCTATAATATAAGAATAGGTTATCCGCAGCTTTTGGGCCACTTGCAGCCTTCAGATTGAATTAATCTAGCTCTCTTACCATTCATTTAAAATATCCATTGCAAATTATGAGCTGTGGTGGAACAGTGGTTAGAATGCAGTACTGCAGGGCTAACTCACTGCTAACTCACTGCTCACTTCGTTTCTGAGCGGCTCAAGGTTGACTCAGCCTTCCATCCTTCCAAGGTCGGTAAAATGAGGACCCAGATTGTTGGGGGCAATATGTTGACTCTGTAAACCACTTAGAGAGGGCTGCAAAGCACTGTGAAGCGGTAGATAAGTCTAAGTGCTTTTGCTATTGCTCTTGCTATTTTGGAAAGAGAGCAGTAATTCTTTAATGCTGAGGATGTTGAACTGGAACTAGAGATATCCAGGGTCAAGTTCCCACTCCCAAGTGTTCCAGAGGAGTTTAGACTAGTTACCACCAATCTAATTAGTAGGGATGGGGTGTAGGGATTAAACAAAGACAGATCCTTCCAGCTCTCAATCAAAAGAAAGGCAGAATTAAGTATCATCATCATCATCAATTATATGAATAACTTTTTTTCTTTTGTTATTTCTTTAATTGTTGTTAGCTGCCCAGTATTATTTTATGTCATATTGATAGCCATACAAATCTTTCAGATAAATAAATCAATAACATTACCATTGACTTTGGTAAGAGTGGTCCATCCATTCTTTGGCAGCCTAAGGCACAGGCGAGAAGACTGTTCCAGAAAGAGGAAAGTATGAGAAGAAAGAAAATAAAATTGTGAAAGTTAAATTAAATTAAATTAAAAATAAAATAAATAATAAAAGGGAAGCCCACAAGTCTGGACTTTGCCATTGATCGATTAATCAACCATTTTCCTACAGCTCTAGACAGAGAAATCTCAAAGTTGCTTTTTTATCAAAAGGCAACTGGACTGTTTTTTGAGGAAGAAGAAGAAGAAGACGTTTTGCTTCTGATCCAAGAAGCTTCATTGGTTGTGACTAGATGGTGGGGGAGAATGGAAGGATAGGTCTCCATTCCCCCACCATCCAGTCACAACAGATAAAGCTTCTTGGATGAGAAATGAAACATCTTTTTCCTCAAAAAAAACCCAGTTCAGTTGCCTTTTGATAAAAAGCACCTTTGAGACAACTATGACCTGGAGGACTGAGAATCTCCACAGACATTTAACAGAGAAATGTTCTGCACTCCCACAGGAGCAGATTAGAAAGCAGCAGAGGTGGGTTTCAGCAGGTTCTGACCAGTTCTGGAGAACCAGTAGTGGAAATTTTGAATAGTTCGGAGAACCGGTAAATATCACCTCTGACTGGCCCCGCCCCCATCTATTCTCTGCCTCCCGAGTCCCAGCTGATCGGGAGGAAATGGGGATTTTGCAGTAACCTTCCCCTGCCACGCCCACCAAGCCACGCCCACAGAACCGGTAGTAAATTTTTTTGAAACCCATCACTAGAAAGCAGTCATCAGAAAGAATTTCAAAGAGAAAGTTCAAAATGCAATAGCTGAATGACATCTTATACAAGATGCTGATTTTTTTTAATCACGCTACAACGATAATTAGGCTACCAATGCCTGAATATTTGAATGATCGCTGATAACTGTGAATGACTACTGTTAAGAAAAATAAATCCCCACTGTTCACGCTTTTTCTATCTCATTTCTCTCCATTATTCTCTTTGTTGTTTAAAATTGTACCCTGGGGAGGTATCTACAGTAAGTGTTTACCTTCACCTACATGTGAGACTGATTAAGCTGACTGTTTGCAATCAGTGTGTGCCATCATAAATTTGTTCACTCAATGGCACCACATAACCAGGGGTGGGTTCCACTTACCTTCCCCACCGGTTCCCATCGTACGCGTTCCCTTGCGCAATTTTGCTTCTGCACATACTCAGTAGCTGCAATCAGCCCGAAACACAGCTGAGGAGCTGATCAGCTGTGCTTCAGGCGAAGGAATAAAGGTCAGTATAAACCTGGGGGCAGGTGGGAGGGCCCTTTTTCAAGCAGCAGAAGAGGAAAAACCTTCCAAACAGTAAACAATTCACAAAAAATTCAGAAAAAAAGATGGCGGCGCCCACGGACCGGCACTGGCCGATCCACTTCAGTGATGTCACCAGTGGGTCGCTACCGGTTCAGGCGATCCGGTCCGAACCAGGAGGAACCCACCCCTGCACATAACTATATTACTGCTTTTACTGGAAGAGGACTCTACTTGACAAGGAAATGCCATTGTAGAATCCTACCCATGGATGCTTCCCAGATGCTTCCTTTTAGTCTGCAAAGAAAATACCCTTTAATAGTTTTAAATATTTTACGTGCTTGCTGACTGCCTTCTTCTTAAGATGTTTAAAGACATATTTTATAAAGAAAATGGGCCTTCGTCTCAGTATTCTTCACAGGATGGCTTTTTTTATATTATGGTCCACTTTTATTGGCTTTGGCTTGGTGTATTATGTATAGGGTTACCAGATCTAGACTGCAGAAGTCCAGATGTCGACTATAGGGCATCGTCCATTGGGTTTATTGGGGTTCTTTTGCTGCCTTCTATGATCTTCCATATTTCTGTAGCCCAGTTCTGGTATTTCTAGCCATTGTGATTCAGAACTATGGCTTGTGACTTAACGTGTTATAGAAAAACCCAAAATATAGCAATAGTACTTAGACTTATATACCATTTCATAGTGCTTTACAGCCCTCTCTATGCAGTTTACAGAGTCAACATATTGCCCCCAACAATCTGGGTCCTCATTTTACTGATCCTGGAAGAATGGAAGGCTGAATCAACTTTGAGCATCCAGTCAACATGGAATCTTAATCTGATAAAAGTTGTATTGGAAAATAAATTACACACACACACACACACACACACGTATACATATGCATACACACACATATACACACATATATACATAGTATATTGGAAGGAA
>QLTV01001145.1:2701559-2736239 GCA_003457575.1 Thermophis baileyi
GTGGTGGGGGGGTCACGGCAGTGGGGGGGTGTCACGGGGGGGTCGCGGCATTAGAAAGGTTGAGAACCACTGTGCTAGAGGAAGGAAGTCAAAACAGAGGAATAATTTAATGATAAAATGAGTCCCACCACTTTGCAGCTCCCTATGGATGCCACAGAGAGCAACCTTATCTGGAAAGAAGAGGAAGTTGATCCACCAATTTGCCACAGGAGTCGGAATCCTGTGGCTTTCAATTCATTTGGTGGCAGACAAAAACAAACAAACAAAAAACACTGGTGGAGACTCAGCCTCTCCATTGCAAAAGAAACTACTGGAGATGGAGAAAGGTGTGGAAGGAAATTAGCTAGTCTGCTGTTAAGAAGCTTGATTTTCTTACGGCCTCCTTCCAATACAACTTTGTGGGATAGCTTGTAGGAGTATGTGATTGTCAAAAATCAAAGAACTGATGATGTTGCCCAGTTTGGTAATGAAACATCTGCAAGAAAATAATTAAGCTCAGAGAGCATCAAGAAACCCACTGTCATAAATGTCTTGAAGAAGCCAAAGCAGAGTTTTCTCCATGTGGGTTAACACTAAACCCCTGAAGAAGTAAGGGTTGAAAACTCTTATCTCCTTTAAAAATAGATAGATATTGAGGGAAGACCCCCCACCTCTCCTAGAAGAATGAAATATTTTAGGAAATATTAAAAAAGCAGAATATTATATTTCCCTGGATGATAAAAGAAGAAACAAGTTTTAAAGACAGAAAACAGCTCCCTGCCCCCAGCAGATATTTGGTGCCCATTAAGAAAGACTGGGCCAGCCTATTTACAAGACAAAAGACCTTCAGCTCCAGGGTGATGGGATTAACACATGACCTTCCAGGACAAAGCCATTATGCCATAATAGGAATTGCCCAACACCCTTTCAGAACACAAGCCTCTTCATTACATCATCTCAGAGAGTCCAAACTTCAACCAAACCTGGGACTCAGACAACCTAGAGCCAGCTATGACCCCTACAACAGCCAATAGAATACACGTTCTTGCACAGGAACAGGAAGTTCAAGTGCAAAGCCCAAGAGAAGGTATAAATACACCTCTCTCTCAACTCCATGTGGTCAGCTACCCAGAACCATCCATGTGCTTCTGCTTCACCATTAAACCATCTTTCCAATCATGTTTCCATTTCCAGTGTCTTTTTCCTGGCTTGGAACTGAACCAGATGGATATTTCTTCCAACAATATATATGTGCTGATCCACACGAAGAAAAGAAAAATAATAATAATGGAGTTGCAAAACTGTAGAAACGAGTTTGCTGGGACTTGTAGTGGACTTGCCCTATAGTCACTGGCCAATAGGTTCTCATCTCAGTAGTCCTTCTTCAGTTCAAATGAAACCCTCAGGAGAAATTATTGAATTTATCTTTTTTTTCTCACACATCTTAGTCAGGCAATTATATCTTTGTTTGGAGGGCTGCAACGAGCCCTTAAATTGCTTCCATCCTGCTTTTTTGTTTTGATTTTTAGGGACGATTCTTTCCAAAGAAATACATCATCGCAAGCAAAATAAATCCTCTTGCGCCCTTTTCCTTAAGAAGGGGAAACAAGGGTTACACTATGTTACACTAGCCTCTTTTATAGATTACGCTATGTACTCTTTTATAGGTTACACTATATTGGCTTAAAAAAACCACTTTTGGCTTAAGTTTTTTTAAGCCAAAAAAACAATAAAGGTGCCAGTCCAAACACAGGTGATTTTGCAAACTGGCATAAAAAAGCCTTGAATTAAATGACAAACGTTTGTGGTCCTTTCACCTGATAGGGAAATAAAACATAAAAGTCTTCCCATTCTTGCTCTCTCCCTTCACACACACCAACGAGTCGAAAGCAGGAACTTTTAAAAAAAAAAAAGACAAGTTTCAGGGAGTTATTTTTAAAACGCCGTTCCTATAACAGCCAGGACTGTGTAAATAACTCAGCCTTTGTTGTCCTGAAGGTGAGATTTCCTTGGACTCCCCCTTTTTGCTCAGAAAAGGGGGGGGGGCAGTTTCACAACGGAGGTGGTGGCTGGCAGACAGTAATTAGTTAACCCATCCTTCTGCCTGAATCTTCCTCCTCCTCCTCCTCCTCCTCCTTTTCTGCCCTCCCAGAACCTGTGGTTAAGAAGTTGCATGAAATCATCAACAGGTTCCTTTAAAAAAAAAAAAAGTGAAAGAAATTGATCATGGGGAGGGAGGGAGGGAAGAAGGGAGGATTTTAAGCTGAGCCACGTTTTCCTGCTGCATGGGGCCACAGAAATATATATAAACGAGGCTTAAATGTGCCGAGGTCTTGTTTGCAAGCTGCTACTTCCCCGGCTCTCTGATTTGCCTTTCCAGCTTCTTAAGAGTTGTAACGCCGCCGGTGCAATGACCAAACTTCTATGCTGCACACTGCTGGTAAGTTCTTTGCCTCAAGGCTGACGGTTGCTTTGGAAAGCACAAAGTAATGAGGTTATTTCTTTCTGTTTCTTTAAAGCTGTGTTTGCCTCTTAAGTCTTTAGTAGGACTTTGGGCTGTTGCAGCAAATTTTGGGCAAGCTCCCTTTTGTTTCTAGAGGTAAAGGAAATGTTTCCCTGACATATATATTTTTTTTGAAGGATTATCTTCTGAACCTCATTGTATCTTCTCATGATAGGACTAAAACCATTGCAGATGTCATTAGCTGGCTGATAGACCATGATTGTCTGTGTGGTTGTAAACTATGGGACAGCAAGTAAAAATCTATGGGATGGAACTGGATAGAACATAGGTGTGCTTAATTTTAGATGGGTCTGTATGGATGTAAGAGGCTGCTGGATATAGAGTCAGACCATTGAGCGATCTTATCCAGCATTATCTACTGTGTTGGGGAAATATTTTCCAGTGTCTCCAACTGAGATCTATCATTATATTGAGAGATGCCAAGCACAGAACTTGGGTCTTTCTCCTTCTACTGCTTCCTCCTAGTAAATAACTACAAATCTTTGGGCATTTTCATATCTAGCTGTGTATACAGAGCTCCCAGTGACATTGAAGAGAATAGAAAACTTCCAAAGATACTTTAGAACCAGTAAACGATTATATGCACCATTAAGTGCTGCCTATTCTTCAACTTCTTGAGCTGCTCTATTATGGAATTACAATGGGGATCATCTACTGAATTTATATCCCACCCTGGGAGAATCAATATCTATAAATGTAATTTATCACAGAATCAGCCCATAGCAAGGAACAGTAATGCCCTGGTATTATTTTGAAGCTGTATATTCAATATATTTCGTTTTGGGAAAAGAAGGCAAAGGCGGTTTGATAAAATAACTCTGAACGCTTCCTTTATTTCCTGCCAACTTTGTTTCATGTGTATAACTGGTGAATTAATAATATCTTTCACTGAGTCGGAAGCTTTTCAGACAATAAAAGTCCTTGAGCTCTGATTTTTATATAGATTAGGTTTTGGTTTTTAAATGGAATTCCATCCGATAAGAAATGTCTTGCTCAAGCCTCATTTCCCCAGTGGTTATAAAGAAAAACTTTGCAGTTGTTTTGTGTTACTCCCTGCCCCACGAAAACATAAGTACGAGATATGGGGAAAAGAAAGGTCCAACTGGACCATATGCATTGAAATAGCAAAAGCAGTTAGACTTATATACTGCTTTACAGCCCTCTCTAAGGGGTTTACAGAGTCAGCATATTGCCCCCAACAATCTGGGTCCTCATTTTATCGACCTTGGAAGGACGGAAGGCTGAGTCAACCTTGAACTGGTGAGGATTGAACTGCCAAATTGCAGTCAGTCAGCAGAAGTAGCCTGCAGTACTGCATTCTAACCACTGCGCCACCAGAGCTCAAATCCTTATTAACACCATACAGGTTTGAAAAATGTTTCTCAAATTATCCATTCATGCTAACTGATCAAAGAATATAAAATTGCTATGCACCAAACATAAGCATTAAATATGATGGGAATATTCCAGCTCAGGTTAAAACATGTCTATGTTCCATGAGGTTCAAGGATAGTCTAAAGCAGGGGTGTCAAACTTGCGTCATCATGTCGTCACATGATGTATCACGACTTTTCCCCTTCGCTAAATGGGGTGGGCGTGGCCAGCACGTGACACATCCGGCTTGTGGGCCCGAGTTTGACACCCCTGGTCTAAAACATCTATGGGCTTAATTTTTAAAGATTTAATTTTGGCTGAATCAAGGAAATACATGTAGGTATCTACTACAGGTAGTCCTTGAGTTAGGACCACAATTGAGCCCAACATTTATGTCGCTAAGTGAAACATTTGTTAAGTGAGTTTTGCCTCATTTTACAACATTTGTCACCACAGTTCTTAGGTGAATCATTGCAGTTGTTCAGTTAGGAACACGTTTTTAACTGAATCTGGCTTCCCTGTTGACTTTGCTTGTCAGAAGGTCCCAAAAGTGATGACATGACATGAGTGCGACTGTCATAAATGTGAACCAATTGCCTAGCATCTGAATTTTTATAGCATGACTATGGGGATGCTTCAGTGGTCTTAAGTGTGAAAAAATGGTCCTAAGTCACTTTTTTCAGTGCTGTTGTAACTTTGAATGGTCACTAAATGAACTGTTGTACATCGAGGATTATCTGTATGGTGTATTTTTGCGTAGCATCCTGGCAATCTTAAACAGTTGCAATAGCTTTCTCTACTTTTGTTTCATTGCCTTTATGAAACGTAAGCACAAGTAAGGTTTCACAGGGATAGAGGACATCCATCTCCTTTGGTTTCTCATCAGGTTTTAATTAAGTCAGCCAGGTGCTGCCACCTGCTGAAGATATTGAGCAATAGGAAGTGATGATTAAAGCTACTGTATGTTGCTTCTTACATCTAATGGGATGCCACTTCAGTTTAAAAGAGTGTGGCTTAATGTTTATCTCGCTGTTTCAGGTAAACTCTCCTTTGGCTTGAGCCAAAGTTGGTACCTTCACAGTCATCTTGGTTTGGATCTTCAAAAAAGAATCAAACAAATCCCTCTGTTAATGCAATTTAGGATTGCATTGGCCAAAAAAGCCAATGCAATCCTAAATTGCATTAACAGATGGATACAATCAAGATCAAGTGAGGTACTAATTCTATTCTATAAAGCCTTAATAAGACCACATCTAGAATACTGCATCCAGTTTTGGTGGTCACACTATAAAAAAGATGTTGAGACTCTAGAAAGAGTGCAGAGAAGAGCAACCAGGATGATTAGAGGACTGGAGACTAAAACATATGAAGAACGGTTACAGGAATTGGGCATGGATAGTCTAGTGAAGAGAAGGACCAGGGGAGACATGATAGCAGTGTTCCAATATTTGAGGGGCTGCCACAGAGAGGAAGGGGTCAAGCTATTTTCCAAGGCACCCAAAGGCCAGACAAGGAATAATGGATGGAAACTGATCAAGGAGAGATTCAACCTAGAAATAAGGAGAAATTTTCTGACAGTGAGAACGATCAATCAATAGAACAGCTTGCCTTCGGACGTTGTGGGAGCTTCATCACTGGAGGCTTTCAAGAAGAGACTGGACTGCCATCTGTCAGAAATGGTATAGGGCCTCCTGCTTGGGTGAGGGGTTGGACTAGTTGACATACAAGGTCCCTTCCAACTCTGTTAATCTGTTAAATCTCTGTGTCAATTTCTTGGCATCAGTGTGGATGCATTTATAATTACAATGTTTCTTACACTTCAAGGCTAGCCTACAGCACTTGTACTTCTGAATGTTTCCTTATCCAAATACTAACGAGATTTGATCCTGCTTAGATTTTTAGGATGAACAATGCCAGGGAGCGCAATCCAAACATTTGCAGGGTAGTGATTGAGGATTTTGACTGGGGAGGTCCAGGTTTAAGTACTTCAGCCCTGGAAACTTACTAGATGACCTTGAACCAATCACCCTCTCTCAGGCTATCCAACTTGATAGGATTATTGTCATGGGGAAAAATGGAAGTGTTGTGTATGCTGCTTTGATTTCCTGGAGGAAAGTTAAGCTACAGGTCAAATAAATAAATAAAATCCATCAGAGATTTTAATATCTGAGCTTTCTCTATACAGTCTTGTTTAGTGGACCTTTGACTTCAGTGGTTAAAAAGCTAATGCAGAAACATACTGATACAGAATGCAATAGAAAAGAAGTAGTTCTGTTCAGCCAAAGGTCTTTCAGATTGATGACCAAAGTGGAGACAACAGAGATTAAACAGATACCCTCTACAGACATAAGATAGCCATATGCTCAGCCACTGAGTCTAATTTCTGTATGTTTCCACAGAAGTATCAAGTATAAAATGTTAACAATTGTCCTACCCTAAGTCCCAAATCTGGACAAACCCCCACATGAAACACTTAGAGCAGTTGATAGAGCAGGACACATTTGAATCCATGGCTCAAGGCGAAGAGATCTAATATTTGCAGCAAAGTTCAGAGGGAGGAAGTATTCTCATAGTTCTTTGCATTTGTATTGGGTTAAATACGACGCTACTACTATCGGGCACCAAATTGAGTTAGTGGCTAATTCTTGGATGCTGTAGATTTTACACAGTCATAAAATACCTGGTACCTGTTTCCAGGTAGTAAAAGATGATGTCATTTCAAGAGGAGGCCAGGTGTTAGCATTTGAGTAAATTAGGCAAAGTCTTTAGCAATAGCAATAGCAATAGCAGTTAGACTTATATACTGCTTCATAGTGCTTTTACAGCCCTCTCTAAGCAGTTTACAGAGTTAGCATATTGCCCCCAACAATCTGGGTCCTCATTTTACCCACCTCAGAAGGATGGAAGGTGAGTCAACCTTGAGCCTGGTGGGATTTGAACCGCCAAACTGCAGCTAGCAGTCAGCTGAAGTAGCCTGCAGTGCTGCACTCTAACCACTGCGCCACCTCGGCTCTTACCCTTTAATCCCATAAGCTTCTGTCCTGGTGCTCCTTGGATTGAATATCATTGGCTCCTTGGAGCAACAGCATACTGTATTTCCTAAGAGAGTACTACTCCCAATAGTGCTCTCCAGTAATCTCTCTCTTCTCTCCACCTCCTGCATTCAGCTGGAAGATGGTGATTCTCTGATGGATTGATGGGTATATATACTGTATGCTTCACAGACTGTCAAGGGGTGTAGAGGCAGGGTGGTGAAGGAGACACTTTTGGTAAGATCTCTAATCTAGACCTGCTTTCTTCAGGATTGATCTCCCCAGGTTGTTTACTCTCAGGCAGCTCCTCTTGTCCTCAGGACCACATTTGTCCGACACAGCAAGACACTAGGCTTCCATTTTTACAGACTTGAACATTGGGCGCTATCTAACAAAATGAAATTCAATGGTGAAAAAAGTAAGGTTCTACATTTAGGCAAGAAAAACAAAATGCACAGGTACAGTATACTGTATGTGGTACCTTGCTCAACAGTAGTAACTGTGAGAGGGATCTTGGAGTCCTAGTGGACAACCATTTAAATATGAGCCAGCAGTGTGCAGCAGCTGCTAAAAAAGCCAACACAGTTCTAGGCTGCATTAACAGAGGGATAGAATCAAGATCACGTGAAGTGCTAATACCACTTTATAATGCCTTGGTAAGGCCATACTTGGAATACTGCATCCAGTTTTGGTCGCCACGATGTAAAAAGGATGTTGAGACTCTAGAAAGAGTGCAGAGAAGAGCAACAAAGATGATTAGGGGACTGGAGGCTAAAACATATGAAGAACGGTTGCAGGAACTGGGTATGTCTAGTTTAATGAAAAGAAGGACTAGGGGAGACATGATAGCAGTGTTCCATATCTCAATATGCCACAAAGAAGAGGGAGTCAAGCTATTATCCAAAGCACCTGAGGGTAGAACAAGAAGCAATGGGTGGAAACTAATCAAGGAGAGAAGCAACTTAGAACTAAGGAGAAATTTCCTGACAGTTAGAACAATTAATCAGTGGAACAGCTTGCCTCCAGATGTTGTGAATTCTCCAACATTGGAAGTTTTTAAGAAGATGTTGGATAACCATTTATCTGAAGTGGTGTAAGGTTTCCTCCCTAAGCAGGGGGTTGGACTAGAAGACCTCCAAGGTCCCTTCCAACTCTGTTATTCTATTCTATTCTATTTTTCCAGGTTGTAGGGAAAAGGTCCATCACCATAGCAAGTTCTGTCCTCAACAAATAAATGTTCACTATTCTGCATCAAAGTACCCACAAATAGACACTTGTCTATTGCCATGATAGAGTGAAGAGGACAGTATAACATGCAGAAGGCCACTGATGGATATGTACCTATGATGGATCATGATGGCCAACTGCTCTACAATCTAGTGCTCTGCAGTATCTCAGGTCAATAGCTGGACCATGTTTGTTTCATCCTCTGTCATCTTCCCCACCTCCCTGCTACCTTATAGAATGGAAATGGCTGGACCCTCTTGTCCCATGGAACTTTCTTTGCAAACTGGACTTGAACTGGATTGTCTTTCAAACAGAGTGATGAGGTCATTAGATAGAGGATTGCTCACCTAATTCCAGATTTCTGAGCCTTTCTGGAGGATGATCATAAGTATGTACAAGGCTCTTTTCAAGATATTATAATGAATAAACTATCAAAATAGAGAGAATCATAAGTATTGACGCAGTGAAATTGATTAGTGCAAGGTTAACAAATGAGCCAAGGAACTGTGGTCCAGCAATTGTTCCTCCAAACTAGAGAAGTAAATAGAGAAACTGAACAGTCTGGTGTTTATACATATGACATAAAAAATCGACAATATTGAGGATTCAGGTTTGTTTGTTTCCATCTACAGCCTTTTTCTTTTTTCCCCTTGGTGTGTGTGTTTTAAGATTGGAAACTTGAGAAACAAGGCCTATTTTTAAAAATTGCTTTATCCACTCAAAAGCTTTTTTCAAAACTGTATCAGGGCTTAAATGAATAACAAACTTTTCTTCTTCCCATAATATGTAATAGCTCACCATCATGATTTGGTGGCCTTCGTTTGCTTTTAAGAGCATTGAAAAGAGAAGAAATCAGAACAGATTAATTGTTTATTAGTTATTGGCTGTGATAGCTGAACTGAATCTCTATCACCAGGACAGTTATCTCCCTGAATATTAGGCAAAAAAATAGTGGTTTGGGGATAATCAAGTTTATGTCCTGCTGGTGAGCTCCCATTTGTTGGCTACAGCCGGAAGTAGAATGAGAGCCAAACTGGATTTTTGCCTGGAGGCAATTACAATGTTCTTACATAATGTAGAAAAGCGAATGCCAGAATTTACAGATTTGCCTTGGCGCTTGCCCAGCCCTTGGCAGCTGTCATCAAAGAAAAACTAGGTTTCAGGATGTGTTTGCAATTCCAAACAGAGAATGCTTTATCTGTTTTAGTAAATTCAAGCGTTCTTCTGCGGTCTGGGTGAAAAACCCAAAACCGAAGCATATAATCAATGTTGAAAAAACTAGTTTTTTATTTTTTAAAAAAAATAAATCACAAGGCTGTGATTGAAAGAGAAAAAAAAAAGATACTTGACGGAATATGGTCTGTATTGGGTCATTGCCATCCAATCTGTATTTATTTCACAAGGGTGGTGCAGTGACATTGGCTTTCATTTGAAGATCAGGGGGAAAACTTGCAAAAGTTCAGAATTCAATTAATAGAATGTAATTTCCCAAAACCTCTTCTGGCAAGGCCCCAAAAGGATAGAAGTCAAGTCTCCTTTGAACTGAACTGTCATTCGTGTTATTTTGATGATAACGGTACAGATGTAATTGCCCTTAGCTTTATTATTTGAATACTTGGCCCTATTTAACAAAATGAAATTCAATGTAGAAAAAAGTAAGGTTTTACACTTTGGCAAGAAAAAAAACCAATGTACAGATTAGGTAAAATTTGGCTCAACAGCAGTAACTGTGAGAGGGATCTCACAGTCCTAGTGGATAATCACTTAAATATGTGGCAGCAGTGTGTGGCAGCAGCCAAAAAAGCCAATGCAATCCTATCCTAGGCTGCATTAACAGAGGGACAGAATCAAGATCATGAAAAGGGATACTATATAATGCCTTGGTAAGACCACACATGGAATACTGCATCCAGTTTTGGTCATCACAATATAAAAAAGATATTGAAACTCTGGAAAGAGTGCAGAGAAGAGCAACAAAGATGATGGGGAGGGGGGGTGAAGGTTAAAACATATGAAGAACAGTTGCAGGAATAAGGTAGTCTAGTGAAAAGAAGACCTAGGGGTGACATAATAGCAGTGTTCCAATATTTGAGGGGCTGCCACAATGAAGGAGTCAACCTATTTTCTAAAACACCAGAAGGCAAGACAATAAGCAATGGATGAAAACTAACCAAGGAGAGAAGCAACCTAGAACTAAGGAGAAATTACATTAAGAACAATCAACCAGTGGAACAACTTGCTTTCAGAAGTTGTGGGTGCGCCACAACTGGAGGCTTTTAAGAAGGGACTGGACAACTATTTGTCTAAAATAGTATAGGGTCTCCTGCTTGAGAAGGGGGTTGGACTTCAAGGTCCCTTCCAACTCTGCTATTCTGTATTCTATTCTGAGAGATATATATTTTCAGTTAATTAGTTATATCATAATTCCTTGGTTGTTCTCATGACCCAAGTACTAACTAGGATCAGGTCTACTTAGCTTCTTAATCCAGAGAAGTTTTTCTAAAAAGGAAATAATAACTCTTAGCAATAGCACTTAGACTTATATACCGCTTTACAGTGCTTTACAGCACTCTCTAAGCGGTTCACAGAGTCGAACTCTTTGTATAATACTGGAGTGCTTTTAAAAATTTGAAAGATAACATCTGTAGTTTTTAATTAAATATATTATGGCAAAATTTCAGGCTAACTAATACAATGGAAGGTTACTCTATATGACAATTGGTTGAAGTTGACAGGCAGAGATGATAAAATTTGTCATAATGGTCTGTGACAAATATCTGAGATCTTACGCAGTAGTAAATATTTTCTAGTAACTTGCCACTTGTGGGACCCCAGTTTCTCTGTGATAGATCTTGATCTAGCATTGTTGAAATTTTTATTTTTAACATACTATGATGTCGGTTTCAAAATATGGTTTATAATTTAATTCAATGTGTTAATCCAGCCAAATCACAGTGATAAAGGATGACTTAATATTTGAGGGCACCATCAATGTATTGCAAAATAATAATAATAATACAAACTTTAAAAATGCTTTCATTTTATTTCATTAGTTATTGGACATCTCAGTCAAGTGGACAGTCCAGGAAACTCTTCCCCCAAAGTATCTCCATTATGATCCTATCACCTCCCGTCAGCTGATGTGTGACCAATGTCCTCCAGGAACCTATGTCAAACAGCATTGTACAGCTTCAGCGAAGACTGAATGTGCTCCTTGTCCGGATCAATCTTATGCAGATGAATGGAATAATAATGAAAAATGTCACTACTGCAATGTGGTTTGCAAGGAACTGCAATATGAAAAGATCAAATGCACCAGCACCGGAAACCGTGTCTGTGAGTGTGTAGAAGGACGGTACCTCAACCTTGAATTCTGTTTGAAGCACACAGCATGTCCTCCTGGATTTGGGGTTGTTCAAAAAGGTATGTATGTTCTTCTTTTCAAGAGATGATTTCAAGATTGCTCAACCATCAAAAGCTGTTTCAGGGTCACTTAGGGTATATCTTCCAGACAATTAGATGGAAAAGTTACTGCTCCCAACCAGCCAGGTGTTATGATAAAAGAGTAAATTCTGGTTTATCCTATCCTAAAGATAAAAACAAAACAAAAACATAGACTGATCTAATTGAGGCAGAATTTATTGAAAAGACGGCAGGCTAGAATGGGTAGCAATTGGAGTGAAGGTCACGCTAAGCGAATAACCACACGGGATGAACAAATATATTAACTACATTTGATTTTATTATATTTTAAGTTACAGTATAATTATTCTGTTTCTATTAACCAAAGAATAGCGTAATACAAAGAATAAACAAATAGAATGGCAGCCATGACAGAAGTCTTTTGGAAATCCAACGAGCCTAAAAATTATCCAAGTAATGTCACAAGATTTAATGTGTCCAGCAACATGAGGATATTATTTAGTTAGGTAAGGAAATGTCTGCAAGAAAACAAGCTCAGAGAGCACCAAGGACCCACCCTACATTAATATTGGTACAGGTAGGAATGAATGAACCAGGATGATTAGGGGACTGGAGACTAAAACATATGAAGAACGGTTACCGGAACTGGGCATGGCTAGTCTAGTGAAGAGAAGGACCAGGGGAGACATGATAGCAGTCTTCCAATATTTGAAGGGCTGTCACAGAGAGGAGGGGGGTCAAGCTATTTTCCAAAGCACCTGAAGGACAGACAAGGAATAATGGATGGAAACTGGTCAAGGAGAGATTCAACCTAGAAATAAGGGGAAATTTTCTGACAGTGGGAACAATCAACCAATGGAACAGAAGTTGCCTTCGGAAGTTGTGGGAGCTTCATCACTGGGGACTTTCAAGAAGAGATTGGACTGCCATTTGTCAGAAATGGTATAGGGTCTCCTGCTTGGGCGGGGGGTTGGACTAGATGACCTACAAGGTCCCTTCCAACTCTGTTAATCTGTATCTGTAATAACTTAAAACCATCTGAGGCAGGAGATACGATGAGATGAAAGCAATGTCATGAGAACAACATCAAAAAGAAGTTACTAGGACATACTTAAGTAGTGGTTAGATGTAAGTAAGAAAAAGCTCTTACTAAGCTTACTATTTTTGCCATCTGCTTGGAACTGTAAAAACAAACATCCACCTGGCTTTGAATGCTTCCTAAATAAGCATGCTCAAATGAACATGATGGATAGTATATTTCTTGTGAGAACTTGCAAGAACCATCTCCTCGGACTGTTACCAAAAGGAATGTTGCTGGCAGCCAAACAAAATATTCTTCTTGTATGATAATGACTAATCTAACGGCGGTTACAAATTGCATTCCACTGAGTAACATGATGGAGTGCCCTCTTTCATGGGAACATTATCTGAGATGCAATATTTATGGGTGATAACTAATAACATTTTTCATTGGGAAGAAGGCGATTCCAGGGCCTTGTGTGCCTTGGCAAACAGTAGAAGTGTTAATTGATATAGCAGTAGGAGAATAATTATAACAGTATTAGGGTATCAATGAAAGTCGTCATACCTGAATGGACATAATTAATTACCTGCATCATAAATAATCCTTGTAGAAGGAAAAAAACAACCCAAAGCTATAAGAAGTTTTCTTGAAAGAAAAATTGGCAGTATCCTGTATTTCAAAGTCAGAATTAAGACCATATTAAATGTATTTTGTAAGGGATGTTGATGGGGAAGGAAAAATGTAATCTCTCACTGAATTGACAAATTTCAGAATTTAGACTGAAGTTAAGCATGAATACGATCTGCATTGAAAACACCCTGTACAAATTGTTGTCCAGAGCTAATAAATACCTGACAATGGCTCATCCTGTACTACTTCCATCATTTACCATAGTTTATTGAACAGATTTTTCATTTAAAGTGTGATGCATCTCCTAACACTGAAGCAGCGATGGGTTGCTCCTGGTTCGGCCCGGTTCTTAGAACCGGTAGCAGCGGCGGCGGGAGGTTCCGTCCACCCGCCCGGGACACTTCTGTGCATGCGCAGAAGCGTCACATGCACGCGAACCGGTAGCAAACTAATTTAGAACCCACTACTGCACTGAAGGAAACAAATACAGTAGCTATACTGACAAAGATGTAAGCATTCTTAGAATTCAAATCTGACATGCAAAAAAACAAACCCAACTTATGTTTCAAATAAAGTATTTTGTTTAAGGTATAGAACATAGAAAAATCCAAAGATACTTACATGAAACTATTATACTTTCCATATAACATATCGGTTCGTATTGCATTTTGCTGATCTTCAAATCATGGACTGGTTATTTGTGCTCTCCTATTTTATTCCTTTTATTTCAAAAACTGCTGATCAGCAATAGCTTCCATGTATTAATTATTGCTGTAACTGCCTCAAGAAATCATTTTAGCAAGTTATATTTACGAACATAGCATGATATTTTTAAAACAGCCTCATTCAAGTATAACTGGCAAGTTTGGAAAGCAACTAAGTTTTGGACCTACTAAGTAAACATGTATCTTCAAGTGAATCTTGGCTATTTGGACAAATCCATGCTATTTTCATGGCAACATTTTTGGAAATGGCTTTTTGGAAATCCTCTAGGAGTGACAGAGAGTGACTGGCCCAAAGTCACCTAGCTGGCCCTGTATTTAAAGCAGTACTAGAATTCATAGTCTCCCAGTTTCTAGTAATGTACATGGAGGAAGACTGAAAAGAAAGAAGCACCTTAAGATATTGGCCTCATTTTCAGAGTTCTGAGGCAAAATGGGGAGAACGCTGTGAAAAATATTCTTTTTTGATGCTAATCTACATAACTTCTTGCAAGTTTTATGCCTCCTAATCCATTTGATCGTTTCCAGTCTGGACCAATATTTTAATGAGAAGTGCTTCCATATGTGGAGAGCCTGGGTACTAATTCTGATCCCACATGGAGGCCGTTGTAGTTATCCTGATGAAAAGTGAATATGTTGCGATGTTGGAGTACCAAATGAAAGATAGAATTGGTCTGCCTAGATCAGGGCTGTCAAACTCCCGGCCCACGGGCCGGATGTGTCACACACTGGCCATGCCCACACCTGGTTTAGCGAAGGGGGGAAAAGTCCCAATATGCCATGTGACACTGCCGTGACAATGTGAGTTTGACACCCCTGGCCTAGATAGAAGATCAACAGGATGAAGAAAAGACCACAATATTTGGGGCATTTTTGATTCAGCTGATCAAACAAAATATCTTCTTTAAAGGGAAGTTTCAGCTATTTCTTTAAGTCTGTAATGAATCGGTCCCATAAAAGGCCCTAGAGATTCCACAAAATTAAACCATCTCCAGTTTTTAGCTCTTGTGGGTGAAAACTAAACTTTGTCTCAATCTATCCTTCATAGGCCCTAAAAAGCCTAAAAAGATTGGAAGAAATGGCATGCATGGCATCTGCAACAATACTTTGCCACAGCGTCTGTTTCTCTGCATAATAATGTTTATGATGATAATATTTTCCACTGCAAGTTCCATATGAGCATAGTGACTATAACAGCCTTTGTTCCCAACTCCAAATTTAATTTACTTTTGCAAATATTTTAATTTAAAAGAGCACACAAAAAACAATTGCTCTGAAAAATAACTTGATTATCCTGAAAAAACAACAACAACCAGTATATAGTATCTGACATGTTAGTTTGCAATACCTTTTATTTTATCTTGGAAAATTGCATAGTTATCTAGTCACCTGAAAGTAGAATCAATATATAACCTTTACAGAGCTACCTTAACAAATTATAACTTGCCTTTAAAAGTCTGTGGAAACTCATTTAGTGTTTCCAAGTATATAAGTTACTTAATTCTATCCTTTGGTCAAAGATAACAACAACAACAACAACAATTCTACATCATTCTTAGCAAGGATTTTTTTTGCATAAAAACAACATATAGATATGTATACAAGTTGGTTTGGAAAAACAACCATTTTCTTTGGTTTATTACACAAATGGAAACTTGCTCAGAAGAAGCTTAAATCTAGCTGATCAAGTTGGAAGCCCCAAAGCCTTGTATGAAAGAGTGACCATGAATTATAAAACACCAGCTGGTTGATAAACTCTACCTTTTCTGCTTCCAAATTGTGTAAGAGATTAGGGTTATTAAGCATCAACCGGCTATAATGTAGGGTTGTCTTGCTCCATGAAACTCACGCAAGAATAGTTTTAAAAGCCAGCTTCAAAGAAAATAATATTTGTTGTCTGCTGAATGATACAATAGAATTGATTTCAGTGTCCAGAATGAAAAGGGGAGAATTCATTAAAAGTGTTTAGGAACTGTTTTATCAGTGGTGTTATCTGTGGGGACAAAAACACCAGTTTCTTCATCAGCCCTTCTGACAGCTGCTATTTTCTTTGTATTTGACAACAGGAATGGGTAATAACAATCTGCCATTTTGAATTTCCCACAGTTCCATCAACTTTCTGACATAAGGTGGTAGAATATTAAAATAACACCCTCTTTTTTTGGCATGTTATTTCCTATCAGTACTCTGAAGACACATTATGGCTCAGCCGGTATTCTGGCTCATTTAGGAGAAATGCAAAATGTGGATAATTAGGAAATGCCAAACCAGGGATCTGTGTTAGTTCATTGTCTCAAGCCAGCCAGAGACAAGATGCTGATGCTAATTTTATCCTTGGGGGTGGGGGGATCTGCTGATTAACTACAGTTTTGGAATTTAGGAGTTAGGTGAACTATCCAGTAACATTCAGCATCATCTGAATTTCTTCTTCCTCCTCCTCCTCCCCCTCCCTCCTCATCCTCCCCAAAAGTTATTCAATGACAATATGTGGCAGTGTGGCACCTGTCTCCCAGTTTTTAAAGAAGCCATGCTTTTTCTCAGGATCATATGGAAGCTGTATAAGACAGCTGGGAAATCTTGGGAAAAGATGCCGTTGGTTTAATTAGTTGCACTTCTGATTTTATATAAGCGCGTATATTCCAAAGTATGTTTTCCTAATCATTGTTGAAGTGCCTAATGTTTATGATAGATGAAATAGATAGAGAGATAGATGGATAGATAGATGATAGATAGATAGGGAGAGAGAGAGAGAGAGAGAGAGAGAGAGAGGAGAGAGAGAGAGAGAGAGAGAGAGAGAGAGGGGGGGGGAGGGAGAAGGGGGAGGGGGGGGAGGGAGAGAGAGGGAGAGAGAGAGAGAGAGAGAGAGAGAGAGAGAGAGAGAGAGAGAGAGATGGATACAGAGCGATACAGAGCGATAGATAGATAGATAGATAGATAGATAGATAGATAGATAGATAGATAGATAGATAGATAGATAGATAGATAGATGATAGATAATACAGTTTCTGGTTGAGTCAGACTAGTTTTGTATGAATCTTTCATCTGGCTGAATGTTTCATTTAAAAGCCATATAGGTGAAAAATACTATTCTTCCTATAATATGATTTCTTTGTGCAGTGTTATTGTTTTTCATTTAACCTGGACGAAATACAAATAATAACTTCTGTCACCTTCTGAAGTGAAATAGCTCCTTTCTCTGGGGAGTTTTCTGAATTATTTTTTTTTTACAAAACCAAAAGATCAGGGTGAGATTTAAAACATTAATCTACCAAAATATGTTGGGTGGCAGTCTTTCCTCTTTCAAAGAAAACCAGATTGTTTTTCATTTCTGTCCTTGGTGTTGTTGCCATTGTTGAATGGGAAATTCTTGAAGTGCTATAAACAAAGTGATTGATAAATGGTTTTTTTTTAAAACCATCTCTTTCCTTTTCTGCAGGTACCCCTGAAAGCGACACCGTTTGTGAGAGATGTCCAGAAGGATATTTCTCTAATGATACATCATCCAAAGCTGCTTGTCAAATGCACACTAACTGCAGCGCCTTGAGTCTCAAATTGGTGCAGAAGGGAGACTCCACACATGACAATCTGTGCCAGGGAGAAGACAGTGACAAATTGGATCAGCAATGTGGAATCGGTGTGTATACAATCCAAAACAGAAAATACAGATAGTCCTCGAGTTACGACCACCATGGAGCCCAACATTTATGTTGCTAAGTGAAACTTTTGCTATAAGTGAGTTTGCCCCATTTTACGACTTTCCTTGCCACAGTTCCTAAGTGAATCGTTGCATTGGTTAAGTTAGTAACGTGGTTGTTAAATGAATCTGGCTTCCCCAATGACTTTGCTTGTCCGAAGGTTGCAAAAACTGGTCACATGACCCAGGGACACTGCAACCGTCATAAATATGAACCAGTTGCCAAGCATCCGAATTTGGATCGTGTGACCATTGGGATGCTGCAACAGTGGTAAGTATGAAAAATAGTCAGTAGTCACTTTTTTTCGGTGCCGTTGTAACTTTGAACGGTCACTAAATGAACTTTTGTAAGTCGAGGACTACCTGTAATGAAATTCCTCATGAGTTCACAGCTGACCTGCAGTTAGAAACACAGTGAGAATTTATTTAGTCTTGATTTTGTAGTTTATACTTACCGGACTAATATGGAGATTAGAAAATTATTGTCCAGTGGAAGGATTCTCATATAGAAGAGATAGAATGGATTTATTCATTATTAGCAATAGCAATAGCACTTAGACTTATATACCGCTTTACAGCCCCCTCTAAGCGGTTCACAGAGTCAGCATATTGCCTCCAACAATTTGGGTCCTCATTTTACCCACCTCGGAAGGATGGAAGGCTGAGTCAACCTTGAGCCGGTGAGATTTGAACTGCTGAACTGCAGCTAGCAGTCAGCTGAAGTAGTCTGCAGTACTGCACTCTAACCACTGCGCCACCTCACCTTACCTGAGAGGACAGAAGCAAAACCAATGGGTTGAATCTGCATGAAAATAGTTTCAGACTAAATATCAGGAGGAAATTTCTGACTGTATAACGGGAATGAATAGACTGTCATATGAACTAGGCAAATACAGGTAGTTCTTGTCTTACAACAGTTCATTTAGTGACCGTTCAAAGTTACATCATCATTGAAAAAAGTGAGTTATGACCATTTTTCACACTTACAGCCGTTGCAGCATCCCCATGAGCATGTGATCAAAATTCGGATGCTTGGCAATTGGTTCAGATTTATGATGATTGCTTTGTCCCAGGGTCTTGTGATCACCTTTTGCAAGCTTCTGACAAGCAAAGTCAATGAGGAAGCCAGATTCGCTTAACCATGTTACTAACTCAACAATTGCAGTGATTCACTTGACATTGTGGCAAGAAAGGCAGTAAAACGAGGCAAAATTCATTTCACAACTGTCTCACTTAACAGCAGAAATTTGGGGCTACCTTTTGGTTGAAGTTTCAGACCAAAATCTGGAATGTCATCTGTCAAAGATATTCTAGTGGATCCTGTCTTCAATGCGTGATTGAACTAAACGACCTCTAAAATTCTTCCAAATTTATGATTCTATGAAATAAGTAACTATGAAATTGATACGGATCACAAATACATCTTTTCAATTCAAAATAGCGTTGGCATTTTCTCCATTCTGTTGACCTCATTGTCTTTGCCTTTAAAAATATCATTATGTAAGAACTTTGCACAGCTTGTTGCAGCCTGGAATGACACCTTCTCTTTGTTGGGGTGCTCTGTGAATCTTCTGCTGAGCAAATGTAGAGCCTCACTTCCTCCTGGGAAGCAACACAGTGCAGCTGCTCTGTTTGAAGTGAGTGCCATCCTGCTTCAAAAGAATATTTTATACACTTTGGCCTCCAAAGGAAGCATTCTGTTAACACTTGCAAAGTGTTAAGTTTAAAACAAATCTCATCTTTTTTTTAGTACAGTCCAATCCCTATTGGTCTTCATAGGATTACAGCTTTTAGAAAAATCGTACTGTACTTTCTCACAGCAGTTTTTTAACAGTTGCCCCAAAGGTTAATGTCCTGATTTTAAAGTCAGTATCTGTTTGATTTTAGATGTCACCTTGTGTGAAGAAGCGTTCTTCAGGTTCATCGTGCCCAAAAAACTATCTTCCACCTGGCTGAACACCCTCATGGACAGTCTGCCTGGGGTGAAGATCAATCTTGAAAACAGAGAAGTAATTAAACAGAAGAGTAGCCTGCAAGATCAGACCTTTCAGCTGCTGAAGTTCTGGAAAGAGCAAAATAAGGACCACAGTACAGTCAAGAATATTGTCCAAGGTACGTACTAAAGAAAAGCAAGGGATTATGTTTACCCACCGAGTCCGTTTATGTAAGATGTTTCTTCCTGAGTATAGATTAAATCACCACAACAGTCAAAGCAATCAGTTGAAGGTGGCCATTGTGGTTCTCACCTCAGTAATCAGAGCAGCTTCTTGAGTGCATAAGCCACGTGGCCACGTTTTGTATCTTTTAGTTAGGCGCTGGAGAACTGAGTGTATGAAAGTAGGAGACCAAGTGCAAAGCAACAGATAATTGGGTAGTTTTCCCCTTTCTCTTTTCTTCTTTGCTTTTAGCGCTCAGTAGGTTGAGGGGATTTTCTTTGGCTGCAGTATCTATAGCAGCCTGGAGCAAGATAAGAACTGTCATTTCTTATCTTTAGCATTTGAAGTCAGTGGAGGTGACTACAATCACCTTAAAAGTGCTTTGAAGGTTAGGGTTTTCAAATAAACGCCCTTTTTTTATTTGAAATCAGCTTTCTGTGGCTTTCCACTTACTCCTAAGCATTACATAAAGATGCCATAGCCACAACTTCCTCCCTGCTATTTCTCCATGAAGTTGTCTTCATCTCTCATCCTTAGTTCAGGAATAGGACAGGCTAAAGTTATTTTTAGGTGTGTTGGTATTAAAATAGAGTTTCCTCCCTTACTGGGATATCATCCAAAGCAACCTCAAGATGGGTAAAAGCTATTAGATTGAGATCAGGAGGAAGGCATTAAAAAGGCAAGATCATGACAAAGGGGAGAGAAAATTTCCTACAGGTATAGATTTCTAGAGCCAGTGTGGTGTTAGTGGTGAAGGCACTGGGTTAGAAACCAGGAGCCTGTGAGTTCTAGTCCCATTTTAGGCATGAAGTCAGCAGGGCCAGTCACCCTCTCTCAGGCCTTGGAAGCAGGACATGGCAAACCACTTCTGAAACTTGCCAAGATAACTGCAGGGACTTGTCCAGGCAGTTACCCGGAGTCAACACTGACTTGAAAGCACACACAAAAAATATTTTCTGGCAACTTAATTTCACTTTAGCAGTGAGGAAAAGCCACTGTGTCTTTTCAGTGCTTTCAAGTTAATCTTAACTTTTGACAACTACATAGACAAGTCTACATAGGGATTTTTTTGGTAATATTTTTGGGAAGTCATTTGTCATTTTCTTCTTCCTTGAGCTGAGAGAGAGGAACTGGTACAGCCAGCTGGTATTGTGCCTAAGGCAGGACTAGAACTCCCAGCCTCCTGGCTTCTTTAACCATTTCACAAAATGACTGGGTACAAAATGAAAATTCTTTTAGAGAAATCTGGGATTATTCTATCTGTATGGAATCTAATCGGCCCGGATGGCATTGTATCCATAAACTCAGATTTCTCCTTTCATTGGTTTTCATTTGTAGGGTAGATTTCAAGAAAGTATTGACAGAAAGAAGGACTTACATCTACCAGCATTGTAGGCAGATCAGATCAATCACATTTTTGTGACCTTAATGAAGAGAACTAAACATTTTTTTTTTTTTTAGGTATCGATCTTTGTGAAAATAGTGTTTTAAAGCACATTGGCCAACTCAACATCACCCTTGACCAGCTCAATGCCCTGATGGAAAATTTACCAGGGAAAAATGTGGGTAGAGAAGAAACTGAACAGATTTTTAGGATGTGCAAATCCACAGAGCCAATTCTGAAGCTCTTGAATTTGTGGAGGATAAAAAATAAAGACCAAGACACCATCAAGAGTTTGATGTTTGGACTGAAGCATCTGAAATCATACCATTTCCCCAAAACGACAATTCAAGGTTTTCGGAAGGTGGTGAAATTCCTCCACAGCCTCACCATGTATAAATTATACCAGAAGCTTTTCTTAGAAATGCTAGGAAACCAAATCCATTTGGTAAAAATGAGACGTGGGTAGTTAGTTTTAAGTTCTCTGATCTTTCATTTGCCACTTGCTGCTAGCAATAATTAAATGGGGGAGGGGGATGTTTTCCTATATGATAATGCTTATTTATATTTATATGACTGACTGACGGATAGCTTAGACTATCTTAGAACTTTTGTTGTTGTTTTGTGATATTAAAATGCTTATCTGGACTCTGACTCCATCCAAGAATTCCAGTGAATTCCATGGACATAGAGAGAAATAATAGCAAAAAAAAAAAAAAAAAAAAAAAAAAAAAAAAAAAAAAAAAGAAAAAAAAAAAAGGAAAAAAAGCATCCCGATTTGCTATTTATATTAATTTGAAATCTAAATTGTTGCATGTATTTATTAACTTCATTGGCAACTATTTGAGATTAAGTGCTGAAGCAGATGACCACTCGTTATAGAATCATAAGGCTGGAAGGGACCTTGGAGGTCTTCTAGTCCAACCCCCTGCCCAAGACAGGAGTCCTTATACCATCCCAGACAAACCATGTCATTGTTTAAACATTTATGGCCCTAAAACTTTATTTTCCAGCCCTACAGAGTCTCTAGTGTGGTATCACTGAAATTCAATATCAGATCAATAAGAGATTTTATCCTCAATTTTAGGCAAAGAAAAATAAATCCCGCCATGCATTCAGATGTGCTTTATGCATCTTAAATGCAAAATCCCTCCTCCTTTTATCCCTACTTATATGACACCATGGTGTTATCTTAATGGCCTTTGCTGTCCTTGGCTACTGATTATAAGAAGGGTGAGTCTTGGCTAGAAAAAAGATGCTAGGCTCCTACAAATGCAAATCCACAATAGACGAAAAGCATAGTTCCATTTGCATAAAGAGGCCAGTGGCCATTCATCCTCTACTACAGGGGTGTCAAACTCAAGGCCCAGGGGCCGGATCTGGCCCACGGGGTACTTCGATCTGGCCCACGGGGCCACCCTGGAAACAGCAAAGGACTGGCCCGCAGTGCTCAGGCTCCTGAGCTCTGTTTTTGGCTGCCAGGGCCTCCTGCAACCCTCTGCCAGTGAAAACGGAGCTTGGCCCTCCCGAGCTCCGTTTTCACTGGCAGAGGGTTGCAGGAGGCAGTGGAAGAAAAAAACGGAGCTCGGGAGCCTGTTTTCGCAGGCAGAGCGCTCGGGCCACCACAGGTGCCCCTGACAGGAGTGATGTCGAGCTGGCTACGGCTCCCCTGGCCATGCCACGCCCCGGCCCCCCGAGGTCAAACACAACCCTGATGCAGCCCTCCATGAAATCGAGTTTGATACCCCCGCTCTAATACCAGAATATTATTTCTCAAAACTATCAGCCTAATGATGCATGGAAGGGCCGGGGAATTCTGGGAGTTGGAGTCCATGCATCTTAAAATTGACAAGTTCTAGTGTTTCTCAAACACAGCAACCTTAAGATGTATGGACTTCAACTCCCAGAATTCCCCAGCCCATCCACACATCTTAAAGTTCACAAGTTTGAGAAACACCGTTCTACTAATTTCTCCACTATGTTTCAAGCTACTCCTTATTTACATCTCTGTCATGAAGCACATACCAGGCTCCAAAATAGGGACAGTGGTAGTCATTTCACGCACAAAAGCTTCAAAAAGTACCTCCCATTTTTTTGCTTCCCATAACTATATAGAAATGATTGCTATAGTTTCAATCCAATAGGTTCAAAATCTCTAAATTCTGCCGTAGTGGCTAGTTCCATATTTCTCCATTTTTGCTACTGTGGTCTTTAGATGGGCAGAAACTGCAGTTCCCAATATTCCTAGCCTGCAGGTGTCAAATTGGCCAAGCTAAATTGGTCTATTTTTCAGTGTTCCTACCAGTTCAGTCCCAAATCTCCTGCCACATTCACTTCTCTTGAATGAACTTGAGTTACTATAAGGAAACAAAATAGTTTTTTGCTACTTTCTCCCACCCAAGGGGAATCTTTTTTCGTGTGTAAAAAAATTAAGTACCGGTAACATATCCTTCCTTTCTCCCTCCAAGCTCCTGATTCATTAATCATTTTTTTCTTTTACCAAAAACACAAACTCTACCATCTAAAGCCATTTCTTTTCCTCTTTCCAAGTGGCACTGATGTGGATGCATACATTGCAGGCTTGAAGCTTGCTCTAAACAAGCAGTTACAATAATTGTTTCTTGCAGGGAAAAAAAAACATAGTTGTTTTGTTTCCTTTTGCAATTTAATCTTGAATGTACGAAGGAATCTTAAATTTGAATTATAAGTAGGTTGCAGAACTTCAGTGATGTCATCAGAACAAACAGGCTGTCTGATCTTTTGCATTGTCTGTTGGCTGACTTCTAAAGTTGATAAAACTTCCAAGTCGAAAGCTTTTTGTATGTTTTCACCCTCCAATTATAGAGGGGAAATGAATGGAATGTGTACTTTCAAGCTAAAAGGGATGGGGATATATTTATATGTTATGTTTTGTAGTAAATCTTTCCGTCATTCTTCCTCTGTGGATTTTTAAAGATTATTTCTTAGGTGTGTCTGTATAGAATGTAGTATCTTTTGGAAATAATTTCCAGGAAAAGAAAAGAAAAAAAACATGTTGCAAGTAGATCATTAAGAAGCTGTACATTTTGTTTTAGAACATGAATGTACCCTATTTAAAAGATGAGTTTTCAAGTTGGATTTATGATCTTGTTTTATAAAGCTATTTTTTTCATTTAAAATCTGTGGCTCGTTGATTCTTTTGTCTCACAGTCCCTAAAAACTCTGTTCTGGCTACTTCAGAAGTCAAAAGGTGGAGGAACCATCATATTACATGGACATGATCTCCACACTGTGGTGGCTGAATATGATTTTAGTTCTTCCCACAGCTAAGTATTGATGACAATCAGGATTTCCAGCCATCTGGAGAAGTTTAACCTGGTTCAGCAGAATATGGTGTCCATCTCCCTTTAACCTTTCTTACCTTATAAAAATCCCTCCAGTTTTAAAGTTGACAATGCTTTTATAGATATAAAACAGTGTTTCTCAACTTAGACAACTTCCAGATAGATACACTTCAGCAATAGCAATATAGTGCTATTACTATTACTAGAAATAATATTTCTAGCAATAGTAATGCTGGATGGGGAATTGCAGAAAGTGACGTTCATATAGCAATAGCAATAGCAATAGCACTTAGACTTATATACCGCTTTACAGTGCTTTACAGCCCTCTCTAAGCGGTTCACAGAGTCAGCATATTGCCCCCAACAATCTGGGTCCTCATTTTATCCACCTCGGAAGGATGGAAGGCTGAGTCAACCTTGAGCCGGTGAGATTTGAACCGCTGAACTGCAGCTAGCAGTCAGCTGAAGTAGCCTGCAGTACTGCACTCTAACCACTGCGCCACCTCGGCTCATATATTTAGGATATGCCGTGTTTGGAAAACACTCGTTTAAAAATATGAAGATATAGAGTTACATTGTACTGACTATGTTCATTTAACATGCTAATCCATGCTTAACTGACTCCTGGTTGACTTAATACAACTGTTTGGATTCATACAACATTAACTTTACTGAATGTGTTTACACGATGCATTCAGCTACAGATTAGCTACCTTATTTTAATGTACTGCTATATAAATTTAGCCTTTGGATCAGAACCTGGTCTTCTCAAGCCCCATATTAGGTTGGACAATGTCTATTGAGCTCAATGAAGACTTAAATTCTGACAATGTTCTCAAGGAGACTCTATCTCAGGGGTCCCCAAACTTGGCAACTTTAAGACTTGTAGACTTCAACTCCCAGAATTCTCCAGCCAGCTATGCTGGCTGGAAAATTCTGGGAGTTGAAGACCACAAGTCTTAAAGTTGCCAAGTTTGAAGACCTCTGCTCTATCTGCAGTAGAGTTAGTTCAATTGTTAGCTCAATTCTAACTACTGGTAATTTGCCTAGATTTTCACAAAGACATTTTCCTATCACCTGATACCAGATTGCTTAGCTGCCAACTAAATTTGGGACCTTTAGAACAAATAGGTGTTTAAGAGTAGTTACGATGCCTTTCAATATAAGCAAAAACACGGAACCAGCTAAGCAAAGAAGAGAATGCAAGTATTCTAAAAGCAATTCAGAATCCTGTTGGATTGGAAGAACATATAATGATAGATTCACATTATATGTGAAATAATACATGCAAATATCACAAATTGTCCAGGTTAGGAGTATTTGATGGCCACCACAATTATAAAACCAGACCAACCAAGGTAACTACATAGTGTACAAATTCAGAAGCATGGGAACATACAGTGTAAGACTGCCTTACACGGAATATCCTTTTAGGCTAATATTGTCAATTCTACTATTGTTCATTACTAGACAACCTGTGATCCAGTGGGTCATCAGTTCAGTTCAGTTTATTCAGGAAATAATGTTTCACGGATATTTACTTACCTAAACAGATCAACAGAATAACCATGCGTGGGGAGGCGGGGAAAGAAACCATTGGGAGCAGAAGCAATTTCCTACTTCCTGCTGGCTTCCCTAGTGACATTGCTTTTGCAAAGCTTGTAGGGAGAAAGTCAATGGGGATCTAGCAGGGAAGGATACAAGTTCCTTGCCTAAGCCTTCCCCCTCTGGGCATTCTACTCAAATAATCTGTGCTTATGTTGCACTGGCCACCCCTGCACACCCTCTCCAATCTGCACCACACCCCCGTGCACACTGTCCGATTGTGTAATACCCTTGTGAACCCTCCTTCACATATGCCATGTTCTCAAAGACCCCCGCACTCCCTCCCCCATCTGGCAGTAGCCACTTACCTGTCTGTTGGCCTGAGACTTCCTGCCGGTTTCCCCACTGACTTTGCTTGTGGAAAACTGGTAGTGAATATTGACAATCACTATCAAGTTTAGATTTCCTGCTAGCTTTCCCATTGACTTGTGAGAAGCTGTCAGGGAGTATTAGAAATGGCAATCACATCACTAGCAGTGTGATCATGTTGAAGTGGCCACAACAGTTCAAATTTTTAATCTCATGGGAGTAATAGGCCATAGATTTTGGACATATTCTGTAGGTTGGCCCATTTGAGGTACATTGGTTCAAAAATCATTGCCCTGTGATGTATCATTTTGCCCAATTGAAGATTACAAATAGAAAAACACAAGAGTTTTAGTAGTATCTAGGCAGTGCTCAAACCAGTAGTGGGTTCTAAATCCCGTCGCTACCGGTTTGCGTGTGCGCTCGTGCATGCGCGCGCTTTTGTGCATGCGCAGAAGCGTCCCGGGTGGATGGGCGGAGCCTCCCGCTGCCGCCGCTACCGATTTGCCAAACCGGGCCGAACTGGGAGCAACCCACCGCTGACTCAAACATAATTTTCATTATAGCTCATTGAGTAAGCTACAATGGATGAATTTATCCATTGCACTTAATATAAAGAATGGCTTGCACAACACAATATTTGAGTTCACATAAATGTGTTTGGAGTTGCATTAATCCATCAGCTATTAACAATTGTTCAGGGTTTCATACTGGAGATTTTCAAACCCTACTTGGAGATGCTGTACATTTAATGTAGAACAGACTCTATGGCAAGCAAGGACCATACCATGGACATAGAGATGCTGATCTTTGAAGCAGTCCATGTATATAGACTGGGCAGAATTATGCTCTGCTGCATTTAGCAAGTGGTAAATGTTAAAGTTAGGAGAATATGCAAAATTATTGTTTTACTTTCCTTTAGTTGGCAATATAAACCCAGATAATTCTGTTCTAAGCAACAGCTAGGAATTCCAAGAGTTGCAGCATAAAACAGCAAGACAGCTAAAATTTGCCACCCCATGTTAGTTCATACCCCAGGATATCATATGCATGAAATCCAGGGGTGGTATTCACTTACCTTCCCTACCGGTTTGCAAATGTGAGCGCGCACGCGCATGTGCTCATTTTGCTCGCATGCGCCCCATCTGCGCAAGCACAAAGCCTTCTGCGCATGTGCAGAGCCTCTAAAATGTGGATAAATGGGATGTGATTACGTCCGGGCGGGTGGGCGGAGCCTCCTGGAGTCAGCGCTACCGGTTCGCCCGATCCGGATAGAACCGGCTGAATACCACTACTGATGAAATCTCATAGAATAATCTAAGCCCTACGCCCAGGTTAAAAAAAAAACCATCACAACTTCTATGTTCTCCTAACATGCTATGCCTAAAATAATAAATCATATTATTGCTTACTCTAATGGCTTATTCATCCAACTTTCTATGACAGTGCTTGGTTTTCCTACCTGTAGATCGAACTACAAACTATTTAGCAACCAATTTAGCTGAATCCAGCATGTTGTGTGAAACCAGCCCATGTTTTAATCCGAATCTTCTTGTCGCATATTATTTCGCAAGTTTAACGATGAGAAAAGGAAAGTATGCTATGTTACCCACAATATTCTCTTGCCGCTAGCTATTTTTCCACATCACGTTTTAGATGAGAATTTGGAATAGCTAATTGTTTAAAATTAGGTTTTCATCAAAATGCATAGGCCACAACTACAGCTTTTCATTTAAGCATGTGTAGTCGAGCTGTATTTAATGTCTATCAAAGGAAATAAAATGATTGGATTTTTGTTTGTTAGTCACCCACACAGCTCTATTTTCTCAATGATGAAATAGTCCAGAGCTGCATGTTGCTTCTCACAAAGTTGCATTTCCAATTTCTGAGGCTCTCTTGTCATGCTAATGAAGGTGAGAGCTGTTACAAAGGAACATAAACTGAATTGTATAACCTCTTCCATATGTGTCTTATCTTTTACTACAAGGGCCTTCTTTTCTCACTGCTAGTTATCTCCACACAAAAGCAGAGTGGCTGACTTCCAACTTGGGAGTCATTAACTTTGCGAGTCTCCTTGGTAATTCTTTTACAGTCCTACCTTTTAAAAGAAGCATCTCTGTGTGATGAGAATCGATCTGATGGCTGGACCCATTTTAAAAATTTATTAGGGTCTTTTTTCATAGTGTAGAGATGGGATTTTGAGCAGGAAGCTCATGTTCCCGCCCTTGTCCTCCCCTGAAATTCTGCTTTAGGGCTTCCTGTTTACAATCCCACATGTAGGCCCTGTAAAAAACATCCTCAGGAACCAACATCAGCTCCATAAATAGTGGTTTTCAGGTGGTTGGGGATGGTAACAGCTTGCCAGCTATGTAAAGTCTGTAGAGATTCTCAGTCATCCAGGTCATGGTTGTCCCAAAGGTGGTTTTTCTGGAGGCAACTGGACTTTCTTGTTTTTTCTTTTGAAGACGTTTCGCTTCTCACCCAAGAAGCTTCTTCAGCTCTGACAGGATAGTGGTCAGAGCAGAGGTGGGTTTCAGCAGGTTCTGACCAGTTCTGGAGAACCGGTAGCGGAAATTTTGAGTAGTTCGGAGAACTGGTAGCAGAAATTTTGAGTAGTTTGGAGAACTGGTAAATACCACCTCTGACTGGCCCCGCCCCCATCTATTCTCTGCCTCCCGAGTCCCAGCTGATCGGGAGGAAATGGGGATTTTGCAGTATCCTTCCCCTGCCACGCCCACCAAGCCATGCCAGGCCCACCAAGCCACGCCCACAGAACCGGTAGTAAAAAAATTTGAAACCCACCACTGGGTCAGAGCTGAAGATATCTCTGACAGAATGAAATCCTTCCATTCCCCACTATCCTGTCAGAGCTGAAGAAGCTTCTTGGATGAGAAGCGAAACGTCTTCAAAAGAAAAAACAAGAAAGTCCAGTTGCCTCCAGAAAAAGCACCTTTGGGACAGCTAAGTAAAGGCAAAGAAAATTTAAAAGTTGCCATCAGCATTGGGCCATTTTGCTGCTAATGTTTGACCAGATGCAATTTATGGTTGCTCATGTTTGTGATTATGAATGTCACCCCATTTATTCTATTTTACGCCATATTTAGCCATTTAGCATATTTATGCTGTAGATGCCATATTTAACGTACGGCATCTACGGCATTCTATCTGAAATATGTGGATATCTCATTCTTCAAGTGAGGTCATGCAATCACTGATATACAAATATAGATTTAAGTAAAGTGTCAGCAAATGTACATATAAAAGAGGTGTGTGGGCAATACAATATGTGAGATAAAATATTACATTAAGATAAAACCATAATAAAATCACCATAGTATGGCACCCTTGAGTCGCATTGGGATAGATATTATAATTCAATATCTAGGAAGTTAACCATCTAACTGCTTCTGATGTGGCTGTGATGAGATCATCCCAGGTACCTTAAAATTTCCTGAAGAGACATTCTTGAACTATATGTGTTATCATTTGTTCTGGTGCTCCCCAGTCACATTGCGGGCTCTTGGCCATTCCCCACTTAAAGAGCTTTGCCTTAATACCACCCCATTAACTTCCAACCCAGTCAGCTTTTGTATAAGAAATGAGGAACTAGTCTTACCCCCTTGTCCTTTGGTGGGAAAGAGTGTTGAGCACCAGCCTTAACCATCAGGTAAGTGTGAGACAAGCTTTGTGCTGCAAAAATACTGTAGTGCCTCAGCACTTGACTGCTTCAAAATGCGTTGGATTTGGTATTTAACATGTTTTGAAGCAGAAATCTTGTCCTGGCACTTGTCTTTCTTCTGGTAGTCGACGTGCAAGGAAGAACTTCCTGGCATTGGCTCCCTCATGACTTGCTATTTCTTTTGGCAGGTCACATGGTAAGTCACATGGTTTTCTCGGTACCCATCGGTTTTAGTATTCGGTTTGTCTTCTGGAACGAATTACCGATAAGGATTGAGGTACTACTGTAATGAGATTCACCTCACTGAGACAAAGGAACAAACTTGTCTGGTCTTGATGAGTCCTAGAGCTTCTCTTTGTCTCTTCTGTCCCTTGAAGAGAATGAGGCTACTGCAGCAGAGGTGCAAAACAAAATGAAGCCATAGGACCACTTCTCTGTTCTGCCCCAGCGACAAGCCACGAATAATACGCACACACAAACTGCAAAACACTGTTCTTTTACTAATAAATGTCTCCTAATAACTTCTTAGGAGCAACATAATAATTTGAAAACAAAATAAAGGCAGAATAGAGAGTTCCAACTCTCCACTGGTAAATGTCTAATCTTTAACAGCTGGCCGGAGTCCAAGAGATACTATGAGCAGGTCTGACTGTATTTGGCAATACTCCCAGAACTAGAAATGCAGGAAATAAGACCCGTACTGGAACAAGTACACGAGCAGACTGGAGTCACAAAGAGCAAGAGTGATATCAAACGTTGTTTCCTGCAACAAGGCTCCGCGTGGTCAGGGCTTAAATAGTCTAAGGGTGTGGCCACTTAGCCTGCAGCTCTACTCTTGAGGAGACCTCCTCCTGAGTAGCCACTCTTGTCTTCTAGCAGCCCTGCGTGCCCGAGCATTGAGAAGAAGAGGCTCCTCCTCTTCTTCTTTGGCCCTGATGGGCTCCTCAGGAGGTACAGAAGGCCCTGGTTGACTCGCCGCCTCCTCGCTCTCCGACTCAGGCGCCAGGTACACGGGCCGATGGTACTTCGCCACAACCGCATCATCGTCCTCGGGATCCATGAGCACCGGCACGGGACGCTGGTGGGCCACAACATTCTCTTTGTTTTAGAGAGAGTGGGGCATGCTGTTATATGAAGCAGCTTTGAGGGGTGCTTTGCTTGAAACTTCATCAAAGTAAAGCTGTATCATCACAAAACCTGCATTGGCTTTCCAGCTAATAGGAAGCTGGAAGAACACAATCCTCTTGCTATCTTAGTGAATCTGAAATATGTGGATAGCTCATTCTTCAAGTGAGGTTTCTGAATTTTTCCTCCACCTAATGGCTCTCTTAAATTGCTGATTTAGGAGTTTTCCAAGACATCGCTGGATCCATTCAGTTTATCTCAATTGTAAGCTTAGTCTTGGGAAAAGTGGCAAATATAAAAAGCCATCTGTATCTGGCTTAATCTAAGAGGCATCACGCATTATAGATGGTTCAAGAAATCTTTCTGAAAGCTTTAATAAAATCCATATTGATTCATTGTCACACAGCATTAAACTTGTTTCCTCTTCTTCATCCCAAATAGCCAGTCTTCCCAGTCTTCAGGGAGCTGTTAAACACTGCCTAGCAGAAGGATAGATCTCTTAAGACTGGAGTGACATTTATTGAAGAAGAGTTGGGAGGGGGAAAGTGTTGAAAAAAAGATGTTCCTCTTGCTTTCATCTTTCCTTTCAATTACTGGAAATGGCATAAAGCGTCTGAAGGGTACAGGGTGAAGAAACAGCAGCAAACAGCCTGAATGAAGGATCAACCCACCATTCTGCTTAGAAATGCAGAGAATGGCCATCGCTTAGCAGTAAATCCCATGCCTTCTATCAACCATTTCCAACTTGACACCTCTAGATTTGCAGGAATACAGCTCCTGTCACCCCAGCCAAAACATTGATTCCCTATCCAGTTCAAGGTGAAGAACCCAAAGTCGGTGGCGTTGCAGGGATATTGAAGTTGTCTGTTGACAGCAAACCGATCAGGTTCTGCTCATTCTTCAAGTTGGTTCTTTATTACAATTCAATTTCCTCGATGGTAGTCATTTTTATTTGATTAATTTTATTTGAATTATATTCTTTCTTACACAGAGGGGCATGTTATCTCAAGAAGTGTTTCCATTTGGTAAAGATAATTTGGGGGAAACAAGGGTAATGTGCCAGCGATCATCCTAGTTTAAATAATTGAGCAAATATGGCCCTTTGTCAACATGGACATGACAAGCCCACAGTGGTTACAAATGCTCATTGTGACATTCTTCTTTTCTTTTTTTAAAAAAAAATATATGCTCAGGGTCAATGAAGAAACGATGTACAGAATGACAGATGCCCATTTTATTACCTATACCTTTTGACAATAAAGTGGCATGCATTGCCAAATAATTACACTTAAAGCGTGTTACCTCCACGTCTTTATAGGTGGAGCATTTAGCTCAGAGTCTAAGATTACCTAAACCCACAGATGGGGGTAGCCACACTCTTGTTTGATTTTGGAAGCTTTAGTTGTTGGCTCATAAGAGTTCCAAAACAGGTCTATTACAGCCTAATACAATGGTTTGTCAGTAGCCCCTAGATGAGCATTGATTTACCTGCTCCTGCTCCTGAACAGCTCATCCCAGGTCTGAATATTCTCACATGCATTCTCAATAAGATAAGGTATAACATAAGATAAAAGATAGCCTTTATCGTCACTTTTTTCTATGAACACACTGGCACACATTAAAAAAAATGAAATTCTGATGCATGCTCCAAGAGACATTTTTTAGTAACTGCAGTCCAGTTATTCTGCCACAAATTTGTTTCATCCCATTTTAAAACTGATGTATATCACCACCTCTCATGATAGCAAATTTCCTAGGTCCCTTATATTTCTACTCTTCTTCACTGATATTATTATGGGGATGGGGAACCTCACTCTATTTTCTTTACGTAGCATAACCTATTTGATCAACATCTATAATATCTGCTCTCTTTTCATTCATTTTTAGGTTGTTTTTAGATTTCTTTCTGCAGAACACGCACAAATGATGAGGCAGGAACGTAGCTTCTAACTTCTGTCTCCTCCAAGCTTGATCTAGCCACCTCTCCTCCTTTCTTCTTCTCCTTGCTCTGTAGAATACCTGGAGCTTTACAGGTAGTGCTTGACTTACAACGGTTTGTTTAGTGCCCATTCAAAGTTACAACGGAACCGAAAAAAGTGATTTATGACCATTTTTCACACTTGTAACTGTTGCAGCATCCCCATGGTCACATGGTCAGAATTCAGATACTTGGCAATTGGTTCATATTTATGATGGTTGCAGTGTCCTGGGATCATGTGATCAGCTTTTGCAAAAGCTGATCACATGACCCCAGCTTTTTTTCTGACAAACAAAATCAAAAGGGAAGTCAGATTCTGTATCAACCATGTTACTAACTCAACAGCTGTAGTGGTTCACCTAACAACCATAGCAAGAAAGGTCATAAGATGTCGTAAAATGGGGCAAAATTCACTTAACAACTGTCTTGCTTAGCAACAGAAATTTTGGGCTCGATTGTGGTCAATGGGGAAGCCGGTTTTCCTTAACAACTGTACTGCTAACTTAACAACGGCAGAGATTCGCTTAACAACTGTGGCAAGAAAGATTGCAAAATGGGGCACAATTAACAAACTTCTCACTTAGCAACATAGATTTTAGGCTCAATTGCGGTCATAAGTCCAGGACTACCTGTACTTAAGTGAGAAAACTGGGCCAAGGATGAGCAAAATGACGGAGAAAAGAATTGAACCTGCAGTTATGTGTCTGTTCTGCTTGCAACCAAGCAGAATTAATTTAGTCAATTGCAGGTTGCCCCGGGAAAGAATCAGGCCTCCAGAGTTATTAGTCTGCTTTCCCTTGTCTCAAAATGATCTTCAGTGTAATTCATCAGATTATTTTTAAGTTCTGCTTTTTATGAAACAGACACACCAAAGTTCAGGGGGAGTTCAGAAGGGCATTTTCTTTACTTGTTAGCTATTCTGGTTTGTGAGTATTTGCTTGAACCAGTCTGGGGGGGAAATGGATTTCCTGTTACACACCCACTGCTACTATTATCGCAGCAGTGTCTAGTCCTCATGGGCAAAGGGTTCCTAAATATAGGGACGCTGACATATATATAAGTAGATTGAGGCATTATTTTTAAGCTTAACACACTTTTCCCAGGAGAGGGAACTTGCCAAATTTGAATGAATGCCATGTTCTCTAATCACCTGGGGTCATTCTAACCTTATATATTGAAATCATTTATTGGTTGTGTGTAAGAGTTATGGCCCTGTTTATTTTTCTTGTTTCTTTAAATATTTCCTAAATATAGTATTACCAGATGCTTCAGTATTCCCAGAAAATGCATTATTTACTCCTAGGTATACAATTGAGCATAAAGCTTTGAATTACTCTTCTTCTTCTTCTTCTTCTTCTTCTTCTTCTTCTTCTTCTTCTTCTTCTTCTTCTTCTTCTTCTTCTTCTTCTTCTTCTTCTTCTTCTTCTTCTTCTTCTTCTTCTTCTTCTTCTTCTTCTTCTTCTTCTTCTTCTTCTTCTTCTTCTTCTTCTTCTCCTCC
>QLTV01001145.1:2751281-2768985 GCA_003457575.1 Thermophis baileyi
CACACTCAAACACATTGCAGGAAACAACTCCGTTCAATCCACCTATTGTCTTGGTCTTTGAAACTCTTGTTCAGCTCTTGATTCCAAATGTCCTGCTAATGACTTCTGGGCTTTCTGCCAACCTCCGTAAGTTTGAGTGACTGATATCAGATAGCCTAATTCATTGGACTTCTTGCTTCTTTGTGCTTGGACTCTGGCCAACTTTTAAGACATTAATTAACAGCTGGTGCACCGAAAGGACTTATTTATGATTTCATGGACTTTAACAGACATGACTGCTAAGAGAGTATTAGTAGTTTAACTAGTATTAAACAAGGTTTGTTTGTACGTTGCTTGTGTTGTTTTTCTCGGTTCGGCAGCTGGGACAGAACAGCGGAGAGCATACGGGAGGCACATGTGCATGCGCAGGGGGCCAGGGTGCATGCATGGGTGCTGCGCATGCATTGCATTTTGGGGGTTTGGGCCCACACATGCACTTTGGGCACTCAGTCCAGAAAAGGTTATATGGTTATATATACTGTTATATACAGATATCTGAAGAGCAATATATTAGAGAAAGATACCTGGTGTCAGGGTTCCAACCAATTCCCTAATTAAATCATGAGCCTCGAGCCAAGCTTCAAAAGAATTCCAGTTATTTATTAGGAGCTTCATGTCGGCATGGACCAAGTGAAGCCAACTCTGACCTCACTTAATTCACGCCCTGGCTCTGACCCTGTTTCCCCCTCCCCCCAAGGTGTGTCATCAGTCACATTCCCCAACAAAGCAATTTCGCAGGTTGTAGAGTCCCTCCCTCTGGCCACTGTGGGTATCCGTGGAGATGGCCTTGACATAGAGATGGCTGGAATGTGCTTTTGTTTTGACTGAAGTGCGATTGCCTCGCTGCAGCTGCGAGGGTCGGTTCCCCATCCCACTGCCTATGGCAACTCGAGAGCAGGTCAGGAATGCTTTGCGAGTTGACACCCGGTACAGGCTACTCTATCTGGCAATAATATGAGGAATTAAGGAAGACATTTTCTTAGGATGACTATTGTTATATGATCCCGCCCCCCAAAAGGCAAAGGTGGAATGGGGGTTCTAACACATTGTCAGTCAAGAGAGGTCACACTATATTCTCTTTTGATCTTAAGTAGGATCTTCTCTTATTAATGACTTCATATAGAGGACTCTTCTCTGCAATGTAAGAATTGTAGTTCAGCAGAAGTTGCAGAGATACGCTAGACAGGCAGTAATCTCTCACAAATAGTAGTTCCAGGAGAATTAATCACATTGATAGCTTTCTATTGAATTCCTGTATTCTTCCGGCCTCATTTTGAAAGCTTGGGGTTAACCAGTTTTGTGGTAACCATGGATCTTCTCCAGCTCTTCCCTCAATGGATTGTGACCTTGCTTTTTTGGATAGCCTTTTCTTTGCCTTCCTTTGAACCAGGGGTGGGTTCCAACTTACCTCGCTGCCGGTTCGCTCCCTCCCGTGCCGCGTGGGCGCGCCTCTTGGGCACACGCGCGTGCATGCGCAGTAACAAAAAATCTGGAAAAAAACCCAAAGCCGGAAAAAAGATGGCGACCGCATGCACAGTGCTGGAAGTCGGCTTCTGTGCATGCTCAGAAGGAAACAATAATAATAAATAAATAAAAATTCAAACAAAAAATCGAAAAAAATTCAAAAAAAAAAAAAAGATGGCGGCCCCCACGGACCAGCACCTACCGATCCAGTTCGGTGACGTCATCGTGACGTCACCAGTGGGCTGCTACCAGTTCGGGAGAACCGGTCCAAACCGGGAGGAACCCACCCCTGCCTTGAACCCTGAAATCATATTCTGATCCTCTACGGAACATTAGATGAAGGAATGAAGAGTTGCCAGTCAAGAAATCTTTCCCCCCAAAAAGTCACCTTCTGTTAAAAGCAAAATTAGTCCTTATGTCCACCTGACTATTATAAAGAAGATGGAAGCAAGGATGACTTTTTTATTTTGGCAACGGTAAAAGGAAATGGGCAGATAAAACAAACTCTTTAATTCGTGGGCCTTTACTCATAGGTTTCCCGTCAAGCATGGTTTCCTCTTTATTTAGAATCAATACTAAGTAAGGAAAGTATAAATATATAAATCGAAAGCTCTTTTTCTGTGGGCGTTTGGTGGCCAAAGTAAATGGCCTGAGGTTTGGAAAGGCCATGTGCATTCATTTTGCATTTGCTCAAAGATTCATGAGAGGGTTTTTTTTTCCAAGTTCCATATTATCCCTTGTAGAATATATTTCAGGATTATTGAAGGAAGAAGGACTTTTAAAATTGGAAGTGCAATTTATAAAGGGAGCGATAGATTATGGCAGAAACTGTACAAATGTCACATACGCATTCAGTTAGTGTTCAGCAAAATCCACTATTCTTTGACCCAAAGGTGTTTTTTCAAAAAGCAACTGGAGTTTGTTTTTCCTTGAAGACGTTTCGCTTCTGAAGAACTGAGGAAGCTTCTTGGATGAGAAGGGAAGCATCTTCAAAGAAAAACAAAGGAAGTCCAGTTGCCTCTCGAAAAAGCACTTTTGGAACAACCATGACCTAGATGACTGAGAATCTTCATAGACAACATTCTTTGAGTTTCCTGTGTCTTTGGCTCATCCTTGCCAATTGTTGGAGGATAAGAACATGCGATGTTCTTCAACTAGGCATCATCCAGGTGTGTTGGGACCATCATTTTAAGAATGTCCAGCCAACAATTCTAACTCATCAAGATGATACTAGCTTGAGAAAGGCTGTTGTAAGTACATGAGACAATTAATTTTAGTTGACAGGGAAGAGGGAGATCCCACATCTGCCTTGGTAAGATCACATTTGGAATATTGCATCCAGTTTTGATTGCCACAATATAAAAAAGATGTTGAGACTCTGGAAAGAGTGCAGAGAAGAGGAATAAAGATGATGGGGGGGGATGATGGAGGCTAAAACATATGAAGAACAATTGCAAGAATTGGATATGTTTAGTCTAGTGAAAAGAAGGATTGGGGTGACATGATAGCAGTGTTCCAATGTTTGAGGAGGTCAACTTATTTTCCAAAGCACCAGAAGGCAGCACAAGAAGCAATGGATGGAAACTAGTCAAGGAGAGAAGCAATCTAGAACTAAGGAGAAATTTCCTGACAGTGAGAACAATTAACCAGTGGGATGAGTTGCCTTCAGAAGTTGCGGGTGCTCCATTATTGGAGCTTTTTAAGAAGAGATTGAACAGCCATTTGTTTAGAATGGTAAAGGGTCTCCTGCTTGAGCAGGGAATTGGACTAGAAGACCTCCAAGGTCCCTTCCAACTCTGTTATTCTATTATTCAGCTAGAATAATGACATGGCTGCAAGTTCAGCTTCACTTACAAGCCATTCCAGTCTTTGCTCTTACATGCAGTTTGCAATCTGCAGTGTGGTAGGCAAGAGCTAGGACAGAAGACCACATGATTTTCTGGATGCAAAAATATGGAGACAATAAATAAATAAATCACAACTGCAAAGGATATCAGGAAGTAGCACACTTAAGATTTATTAATCTTAAGGATTGGGACAGCTTGTAGGCAGGGAGGAAGGGGGGGCAGGAGGACCAAGAGAGGCTAAGCAGTGAACATGAGAGACAGAGCTCAGGCAATGAGCAAGGACCACCCGCTCCTGATCCTTGAGCATGGAGAGTGGAGAGAAGGTGAGAACAGCACAGACTGACCTGACAACTCGGGAGGAGAGCACCCCGCTCCTCTTCACAAGGCACACCTGGGGACTGAGACTTAAGGAGATGCTGTGGGGAGGGGCTGTCAGGGAAAAATGCTGAATTCCTGGAGTGTTGAGTGCCGACGTTTGAACTTTCCTGGATTCCTTGCATTGTTTCTGGATTTCTTGCTTTGCAGCCATGGTGCTCACAGTGTTGGGCTGAACTATTTGCAGCCAGAGGCTGCTTGAGATGTGTGTGTGTGTCATCACTTTGCTCTGGGACTTGCCAGAACTGTGGGAGCATTTGGGGAAATTTGGAGCAATAAAGGGGTGGTTTGAACTGCCAGCTACCTGTGTTATCTCTGTGCTGTGCCCCGGCTCATCACATTATGTGATCAAAATTTGGGTGCTGGGCAACTGGCATATATTTATGATGGTTGCAATGTCCTGGGATCATATGATCACCATTTGCAACCTTCCGACCCATCTTTTGTCAAGCAAAGCCATATTTGCTTAATGACCATGATTCAGTTAATAACTGCAATGATTCATCTAACAACTGTGGCAAAAAGGTTTGTAAAATTAGGTGCAACTCATTTAATAACCTCCTTGCTTAACAACAGAAATTCTGGTCCAGATTACGGTCATAAGTCTAGGACTACCCATATTCACTTAGACCAATTGAAGCTAACAAGGGGTCATTTTCAGAAAGAGATGCTAGAAAGTAATATGTTGGGAATAGAGGGTTGGAGAGGAATTTTCAGGTTGGTGCCCTAAATATTTTCCCCAGTTACTTTTTACTGTGTAGTCAAGATGTTGAAAGGAAAATTTACAATGTTGGCATTCATTTGGTAATTCAGAAGTGCACCTATAATTAATAGGACGTAAATAAAAGGGCAGAGTAGTAACTGGAAATCACATTGCTATAGGTTTCAAAATACTGTACACATGATTCACCACTCCTATTTTCTCTCAATATGCCTGTCGTTGAATTTGGAGTACTTGGAGTACTCCCATAGTATTTAGTCCATTCAACACCAGCTGAGTTAGCCATAAATTCCACTGCAATGTCCCATCCAACTAACACTTCTAGTACATATCTTTTAGCACAATTTTAAAAAATCCCTTTCTCCGGTTCTACTGAGAGGCTAGCTCTACCTGACTCCTACTATTAACTGAAATCAGCCCTTCTTTGTGAATGGATGGATGGATGGATGGCTAGATGGATGAATGAAGGGAGGGAGGGAAGGAATGCAGGTAGGGATGGATAGATGGATAGATGGATGGATGGATGGATGGATGGAGGGAGGGAGGGAGGGAAGGAGGGATGAAGGGAAGGACAGAGAGATGGAGATAGAGAGAGAGGTCTTGTTCATCCTTAAAGTCGTCATTTATGCTGTCATAACAGTAACATTTTAAGTTTGAAAACTGATATCGATGTTCTATTTTCCCTTCTTCTTTCTTTCCCTTTCCCAAACAAAGGACTCACACAGATATAGATTGAAACTTCCCCCAATGGAGGAGGAAGGAAAGAAGCTGGTTATGTGTGTTTCTTTCTTCCCTCATTGCATATTAAACAAGTAGAGCATCAAGAGCAAAAATGTTATCACAAGGAGAAGCTTACTCTCAAAGATTTATAGATTTAATAGCTCCTTTCTGAGTCCTCACCAAACACAACCACCACTCCCTCCATTCTTAGCCAACATAAATTGTTAGGTGGAAGGTGTCAAATAAAAGGACAATGTAGTTTTTTTAAGCCATTGGCCACGTTACCTAGAGATGGTGGAAGTCTTCAAGCTTCCAGAATGGGATAGTACAAAGCTCCCAAATCCACACCCAAAGTCCCATAAATGCAGGGGCCCTGATGTAACACTCTACATCCTTTTATGAGTCACACCCTTGAGAAAGAAACAGGCCCTCTCATAGTACTTATTTTTCCACAATCACTTTTCGGGGAGACAAAAGGGAGCCGTGACACAGTCATCCTTCACCAAAAGGAGACCAACCTAACAATGTTCTAAGCACTAATAGCCACTTGAAAGTATATGGTCAGAATTTCTGAAGGAACTTTAGTTCAAAAGACAGGACAAGATTGGAGGGGAGCAGCAAGAAGAGACATGCGACTATTAGACAGAAGGCACAGCTGAGAACCATGCTTTTCATCTGGGTTGAAAGGAGAAAAAACAAAATATGTGTGACGGATGTGACAAAAAAACATTTCAAGCCAACAATTTCCTCACTTTCTATAGAGTTCAAGGGATGCAGAAAAGCTGAGTATTGAAGTATTATGGATAGTCATAGCAATACTTTCAGAGGTATGTTTGTGCCCTGAACAAATGTGAAATTGACGGAGTATAAGACCCACACAGTCCTTGAGGACATGTCAATGAATATAAGATGAAAGGAACTTGAGATGTCCATTTTGAAAGAAAGGAAGAAGACTTAGAAGAGATGTGCTTAGGAGCAAGTTAAGGAAAGATAGTCAAGAACTATTTTCTATGGCGACAGAAACTAGGATCAGAAATAATAGTCATAAGTTACAGTTATCTAATCTTTATTTAAATAAAGGGAAAATAATCCTGATGGTAAGAAGTGTATAACAGTAGAATGATTTACTTATGGAAGTTGTGGGTTCTTCCCAGAGGTGGGTTCCTACCGATTCTAACCGTTTCTTTAGAACCGTTAGTAACTCGGCGATGACATCACGGAGCCGGTTCTGTCGGTGTCTCCGTGGGTGCTGCCATCTTGGATTTTGCTTCTGCGCATGTGCAGAAGCTAATTTTTGCTTCTGCGCATGCGCAGAAGCTATTTTTTGATTGCTGCATGTGTGCGCGCACAGCATGACCCTGAGCGAACTGGCAGCAAAAGGATCCAGAACCCACCCCTGGTTCTTCCTCTCTGGAGGTTCAAGAAACTGGACAGCTACATCTCATAGACTGTTTAATTGGTTCTCCTGCACACTGTAGAACAGGGGTGTCAAACTCGATTTCATTGAGGGCCGCATCAGGGTTGTGTTTGACCTCGGGGGCCGGGGTGGGCGTGGCCGGGGTGGGCATCACCAACTCAATGTCACTCCTGTCGGGGGCGCCTGTGGTGACCCAAGCGCTCTGCCAGCGAAAACAAGCTCCTGAGCTCAGTTTTTGGCTGCCACGGCCTCCTGCAACCCTCTGCCAGGGAAAACGGAGCTCGGGAGGGCCACATGCGGCCCTCCTGAGTTCCGTTTTCCCTGGCAGAGGATTGCAGGAGGCTGTGGCAGCCAAAAACGGTGCTTGGGAGCCCATTTTCACTGGCAGGGGGTTGCAGGAGGCTGTGGCAGCCAAAAACAGAGCTCGGGAGCCCGTTTTCGCTGGCAGAGGGTTGCAGGAAGCTGTGGCAGCTGAAAACGGAGCTTGGGAGCCCATTTTTGCTGGCACAAGCACTGCGGGCCGGTCCTTCGCTGTTTCCAGGGCGGTCCCGCGGACCAGATCTAAGTACCCAGTGGGCCAGATCCGGCCCCCGGGCCTTGAGTTTGATACCCCTGCTGTAGAAGGTTAGATGAGAAAACCTTTGTGGTTCCTTCAATCCTACATTTCTATGATTTTCTGTATGCAGCTGAACTGCCCTTATTTTGTTCACATTAAATCATCCAGTGAGCTTTCATGGCTAGGAATGGTTCTAAAGCTGGTAGAGAGTTTATTAAATGTATATGTCATTTGACTCCCAGCAACTCCCAGCAAGTTTAAAAACAATGAACAAGAGAAAAGCACAAAAACAGCACAAGACAAAAGAGCGAAGTTATCAAAGAAAAACAAAGCTGGAGGGGAACAAGGAAAAGGAAGAAAGAAGCACCAGTCATCCTTGTCAAATGCCTAGGCAAAGAACTGCATCTTCAAGTTCTTCAAAATATCAGTATGGAGTGGAAGTCATTTTAATCTCCGGGAGATCCTAATTTCAGAAGGCAGGTGGTTGCTACAGAGAAAGTACACTGCAGAAGTCGGTTCCTACCGGTTCTAACCGGTTCTTTAGAACCGTTAGTAACTCGGTGATGACGTCACAGAGCCGGTTCCATCGGTGTCTCCATGGGCGCCGCCATCTTGGATTTTGCTTCTGCGCATGCACAGAAGCTATTTTTTATTGCTGCGTGTGCAAAGCGCGTGCGCGCATGGTGCAACCCTGAGCAAACCGGCAGCAAAAGGATCCAGAACCCACCCCTGGTGCACTGCCAGGATCCTGATAGGTGTCATTCTTTTATTGATGGAACCTGAAGCACACCAACTCTGCCAGATCAAACCAGACAGGCAGATGCTATGGCGGTTGCCGGCTGCCTGGATTGCCATACTTCAATTAAATCCTAGGGGAAGCCATAAAGTGATTTTTCTCAACTTGTTAGTTGCAACTACATGATTGAAACCCTTCCCCTTTTATGTACTGTATATGCTACACATAAGGAGCCAGTTTGCTTTTATGGTCAAGGCACCAGTCTAGAAACTGGGAGATCATGAATTCCAGATCCACCTTAGGCACAAAAGCCAACTGGGTGACTTTGGGCCAATCACCAGGAAACTGTGAGTTCTAGTCCCACCTTAGGCATGAAAACTGGCTGGGTGATTTTCAGCCAATCACCGGGAGACTGTGAGTTCTTGTCCTACCTATAGAGCCGAGGTGGCGCAGTGGTTAGAGTGCAGTACTGCAGGCTACTTCAGCTGACTGCTAGCTGCAGTTCGGCAGTTCAAATCTCACCGGCTCAAGGTTGACTCAGCCTTCCATCCTTCCGAGGTGGGTAAAATGAGGACCCAGATTGTTGGGGGCAATATGCTGACTCTGTGAACTGCTTAGACAGGGCTGTAAAGCACTGTAAAGCGGTATATAAGTCTAAGTGCTATTGCTATTGCTTTGACATGAAAGCTGTGTAATTTGGGGGCAATTACCTGGAGACTGTGAGTTCTAGTTCCGTTTTAGGCATGAAAGCTGGATGGGTGATTTTGGATCAATCACCAGTAAACAATGAGTTTTAGTCCTGTATTAGGCATGAAAGCTGGCTAAGTGACCTTGGGGCCAGTCAGACACACAGATTAACAGAGTTGGAAGGTATTTTGTAGGTCATCTAGCTCAAGCAGGAGACCCTACACCATTTCTGACAAATGGCAGTCCAATGTCTTCTTGAAAGTCTCAAGTGATAAAGCTCCCACAACTACCGAAGGCAAGCTGTTCCATTGGTTGATTGTTCTCACTGTCAGAAAGTTCCTCCTTATTTCTAGGTTGAATCTCTCCTTGATCAGTTTCCATCCATTATTCCTTGTCTGGCCTTCAGGTGCTTTGGGAAATAGCCTGACCCCCTCCTCTCTGTGGCAGCCCCTCAAATATTGGAACACTGCTATCATGTCCCCCCTGGTCCTTCTCTTCACTAGACTAGCCATGCCCAGTTCCTGTAACCGTTCTTCATATGTTTTGGTCTCCAGTCCCCTAATCATCCTGGTTGCTCTCCTCATTCTCTCTCAGCCCAATTTATCTCACAGGATTATTGTTCTGGGGAAAATAGAAGGAGAACGTTGTATTAGATATATTTGCTGCCTTGAGCTGTTGATAAAAAATAATAAAGGTGGGATTTCATATAGATAAATAAATAAAGTGTTGGAGGTTATAATCTTGCAATCTCAGTCACCATCTTGGATTTTTGACTCCTCCACCCTACAGAAACCTCTGGACTAATTCCAGGGCTGAAAAGTAGTTTGTTGAACCAACAGATGGGCCTGGTATCAGCGGTGGGTTGCTCCTGGTTCGGCCTGGTTCTTAGAACCGGTAGCGGCGGTGGCGGGAGGCTCTGCCCACCCACCCGGGACACTTCTGTGCATGCGCAGAAGTGTTCCGCGTGCATGCTTGTGCACACGCAAACCGGTAGCAATGGGTTTTAGAATCCACTACTGCCTGGTATGTTACTACAGGATTGATACAACTGGACACAAATTATTGATGTCCATCACGTAGCTAAATGTTTCTAAGCCTTCTAAAGATGTTCCTTTAAAAAAAAGGATTGAAGTCAAATGGATCTCACTGTCTTGTTCCTGGGTCTGACAATAATACAATGTTGTCATCCTTTTGGGCGGGGGTCATTATTTTCATGCAATGGTTCCTTGGTCAGTGGACCACAAAGGAAAAGAAACACATGTAGACACATAGAAACAAAGACATATTTCCTGCTTCTCTACTTAGAAAACAGCGCTAGAGAATGGAACAATATTGACTTTGGCTGAAGATGCTTGGCTACAAAGCCAATGGGATATTTGGTTGGTGTTGTAGTGATTTTCTTTTCTTTCTTTAATTTCTTGTGCCTGGATAAATTTAGTATACTTCTCATTAAAAGAGCATAAATATTAAAAGAAGTATCTTTAGCTATCATAAATTATACATAGCAAATATTAAATATTTAGGGTGATTAAATTGATCAAATGCCAGCACAATCAAATACCAACCTCTCCAAAACCAGCATACTACACACAACAAACAAGCTCTACACTTTAATGGCATTATTTGGTGCAAAAAAAAAAGAAAGGGAAGGAAAAAAGAGGAAATGAAAGAAGGAAAGACTTACTGCTAATCTAAATAATTAAAGTTACCGGTATTTTAAACTCCAGTCCTGATCTGGAATGGAAACTCATTAAATGAGTACCATAGGTATCTTGTATAAGTTATAATGATATCATCATTATGCTGTTAATAAGATGTGCATCATTATGTTGTTAATAAGATGATGTCATGATAATCTTAATGTCATTAAGGTTATCATGGCCCTTGCAGACTCTGATGTTGAGTAAATTTATAAGAATATATAAGCTCGGGAGTCAGTTTGGTGTAGTGGTTAAGGCAAGTTAGAAACCAAGAGGCTGTGAGTTGTAGTTCTAGTCTAGTTCTTAGACTAGTTCCAAAGCCAGCTGGATGATTTCAGCCAGGGGTGAAATCCAGCAGGTTCTGACAGGTTCTGGAGAACCGGTAGCGGAAATTTTGAGTAGTTCGGAGAACCGTCAAATACCACCTCTGGCTGGCCCCTGAGTGGGGTGGGAATGGAGATTTTGCAATATCCTTCCCCCAGGAGTTGGGAGGGAATGGGGATTTTGCAGTATCCTTCCCCTGGAGTGGGGTGGGAATGGAGATTTTGCAGTATCCTTCCCCTGCCATGCCGACCAAGCCACGTCCACAGAACCGGTAGTAAAAAAAATTGGATTTCACCACTAATTTCAGCCCAGTCCTTCTTTCAACCCTAGGAAGATAGCAATGGTAAATCACTTCTGAAATCTTCTCAAAAAAACTGCAGATTAGATGAATACCTTATTTCAGGGCTGTCAAATTCACGGCCCACGGGCCAGATGTGTCACACGCTGGCCACGCCCATGAACAGTTTAGCAAAGGGGGGGAAAGTCGCAATACATCACGTGACGATGCTGTGACGATGCGAGTTTGACACCCCTGCCTTATTTCATAGATGAATACCTTACTTTAGTGCTTTCCTTCAGCAACTGCAATGAGAAGGTCACCAGCCAAAGCACTTTTGCCATCCGGCTTTGAGATTTCATACTTGATATGGGAAGTCATTTAACAATTGACCAATGAGTAAATAATATCCCATCAAATAACCTCTGAGAGTATGATCTGCATTCAGAATCTTTACTTAATACTTATATTTTCTAATTTACTTCAGACTGTATGATGTACTGTATATATCATTTTGTCATCAATAATAATGCCCAATTATCATAAATCTGCTTCGGAGGCTGACAGTGTCTGGAACATAGAAACTGCTTTCTGTTCTGAAAGATTTACCTCCAGATCTGGAAGATTTACTTCCAGCCAACTAAGGCCCTCACTGGAATGGCCAGTGTAACAGGTCCTGGAAGACATAAGAAACATTGCTATTCAGAATCATTAAAAAAAAATCTATTTCTTTTTTTTTACCAGGTTTTATTTTAGTGGCGCAGAATATTTTTAGACTCAAAATCCAGGTTGTTCTTTGGATGTCATGTTGAAGATCTCATTCTCCCAATAATAAGGATGGGGGAGATGGTGCTCCCAGAGGGGAGCTGGGATGATGACTACAATGAAGCAGCAATTTCCTAGGAAGAAGGGAGCACATTCCAGAAAGCGGGAGCAAGACAAGAAGCAGCATAGCTTGGAGCTGGACAAGAGACAGAGGAAGAGACTGAGGATAGCCATGCCCTAGAACAGTGTTGGAGAAACTTTTTGGCACCGAGTGCCGAAATGGGAGCACACGTGTGCGGGGGAGCACCAGAAACTGGAAGAGCAGCTCCCCGTCATGCATGCACGGGAGCACCAGAAACTGGAAGAGCAGCTCCCTGGCACGCATGCGGCCTCCAGGAAGCTGAGCTTCCAGTTTCCGGCGTGCACATGCGCGCCGGTCACCTGGTCTTCTGGTGTGCATGCGCACGTGAAGACCAGCTGGCCGGCGTGCATGTGCATGCCAGAAACTGGAAGCTAAGCTTTCCGGTGCACGCATTTCGGCACTCCTGTGTGTGTGAAGACCGGTGCACGCATTTCGGCACTCCTGTGTGCGTGAAGACCAGCTGGCCGGCATGCATGTGCGTGCCAGAACCCGGAAGAGCAACAGGTGATGGCTGGCGTGCCCGGAGAGATGGCTCTGCATGCCACTTCCGGCACGCATGCCATAGGTTCGCCATCAGTGCCCTAGAATCTCCCAGCATGAGGGTAATAAGGGTTTGGTCTGGGAAGTTTCTGTCTGTTGTGTATAAGCAAACAGAGAACTGAACTCTGGCTGAATTGCTTTTAGGCTTAGCCTGATAAAGGATTAGGACAAAGAAGGGGTTGACTCAAAACAGGTATTAACATGATTGTTTACCAAAGAGATAGTAATCTTCTGTTTAGCTAACATTCAGAATACAGAATAACAGAGTTGAAACGGACCTTGTAGGTCATCTAATCCAATCCCCCGCCCAAGCAGGAGACCCTACACCATTTCTGACAGATGGCAGTCCAGGCTCTTCTTGAAAGCTTCCAATGATGAAACTTCGGAAGGCAAGCTGTTCCATTGGTTGATTGTTCTCACTGTCAGAAAACTTCTCCTTATTTCTAGGTTGAATCTCTCCTTGGTCGAAAGAACAATTTGATAGGAACTACACCCAAAGCTTTCAAGGGCCACATGAAACTCTGGGGCTGAAGGTTCTGTATCCCAGACTTAAAGAACATCTGTTGTCCTGCTTCTTGTTTGGTTCCATGCTTCAAGGACAACATTCCTACAGGAACAAATCAAATCCTAAATGAGATGTGCATGTCTAAAGTGCTGTGACATTGAAGGTAGAATATTTCCATATAGTTGTTGTGTTGTTGCTGGTGTTTTAATACATCATATTTATTAATATGTTACTATATTATGTTTACTCGCCTAGCCCACCACCTGTTGGGCTGTACATGCATCAAAAATTCCATTAAAATTGAAGCATTCCTGAGCCATGCCATCAGATCTCATTGCAAGCTTACATAACAAAGAGATTTCCAAACCCATGAGTAGGCAGCCAAACCCAGGCCACTTCCTATATCAAATGGGACCTTTGCATAATCAAATAACTAGCTGTGCCTTCATGTTTGCTGTCCTTTTCCATGGGAATACAATCTGAACTTTGACTTGAACTGTATAATCATGGTGTCCATAGGTGCCATTTATATCTACAAGGATGTGGTGCATTCTGTGATATTCGTTTTCAGGCTTGTTGCAACAACCTGAGAAAACTGTTTATCATCTGAAAGTGGTTAAGTTGTGGATGTTTATAAGATCTGTACTTCCTTCTTAACCCATCTCCCATCTCTTCTAGGTGACTATCCCATATTTTTTATGTTTTTATGTTTTATGTTTTTATGACTGTGTTTAAATTTTCCTTGGTAAGGCTGTCTTCTTTGAGAAGACTCAGGGACCAAGTTTTCCATTTCTGCTGGTTCAGATCCAGTCAAAGAGGTCCACATTTTGATTTTAAATCCAAGGAAGAAGGTGGGAAATAGTTGAGAAGACTGATTGCAGTCCAGTGGTGGGTTGCTACCATTTCGCCCCGGTTCAAGCAAACCGGTAGCGGTGGTGGTGGGAGGCTCCGTCCACCCACCCGGACGTCATCATGGACGATCTGCACATGCGTGCGCGCACATCTCCGAACCGGTAGCAAAGGTAAGTGAAACCCATTACTGTTGCAGTCCCCTCAGTTCATTCCCTGGATCCTATATTTAACAAAACACTCGTTTGTGAGCAGAATCAACTTACTAAGTGCAGGTAGAGACATAAGAACAAATAAACTTTAGGACTAACATATTTAGTCCTAAACAATCATTAGATGGCAGCCAAGAATTAAAATTTTCTATGCTATTTTACTTCCAGCTAGTGGTTATCTTGATCTTGATTCCCTGGAACTGGGATCCCTAGTAAAGTTTATTAAGAAAGTTACATATCCCAAGAATAATTTTACATCTCTGGACTTTCTGGCCTTATAATGGAGAGCAGAAAAAGAAAATACTATGTTCCTTTGGTGAAAAGCAGACTGAAAAAAAGAATCTAAGTATCAGTGTTCAATTATAGAAAGCACAGCAAATATAAAAACCAGAAAAATGCTTCCAAGCTCCAGATGTCTCTACGAGTATGTCAGTACTGAGGACAAACAGTCAAGAAATCTGAAGTTGCATCTTGAAAGTCCTACAATGATGGATTTGGTTCAGTAAAAAGATGGGATTTTATATGGATGGATAATTTCTCCGAATTTCTTCAGAGGAAGAATAAATTCTTACTTTCAGACTATACCTGAAAGATCTAAGACTGAATGTAATTATACAAGAGAGAGCTGTACAAACTGTGGGAAGAAGAATGTCAAAATGCAATGCTTATGTGGATACATTTGAAAGACTGAAAAGCACCTCCAAACAGGATATTTTTCTGGCTTATGGACATTGCAATGTACCCATTCATTCATTTGTTCTTGCTGCTGCCACTAATCAAAAGAGGTTTCATATTTTTCTAGGATTTCTCCCATCCCATCAACTTCCCAACATCCATAAAAAGCTATAGATAAGAAGGCCACATGATAAGCTCCCAGTATCTGTAAACATATGTATACATATATGTATACATATGTATACATAAGCGCACCAGCATGCCTACCGTCCCTGTCCTACTGTCCCCATTATTCGTATCCATTTCCTGTGTTCATAGTCATGTTTATACTTATACCTGTTATCTTGTACATGTATGACAAACTAAATAAATAAAATCAATGAAATATGTTGATGTGTGGAGCTGAGTACAGGTGTATCAGATTTTGTACTAGTTGGAGCAGCATGTAATCCCAATAAATGCATGCATGATCAGTCTTTAGCCACAGTGTTCTTTCTAGATGTCTGAGTAGTATCTAAATATCAAAAACCTAGCAATGATGCTGCCGAGATCTTGTAATAGTGTCTGGAGACTGTGCATCTAAATGCAGATTATATCCTGATAAGACCAAGTATTTGGAATACTTGGGTCTGAAGATGTTCCATCTTTAATACTGAACACCCCTCACCCCATCCCGGGACTTGTGCACAGTTTGGGATTCTCCTTGGTCCCACAGTTTTTGTGTCAGAAACAGGCGGCAGCTGTGGTCAAGAAAACCTTCACACAAATTCATCTTGTGCACAATGACACTCATACCTGAGCCAAAGGCCCTGAGCCAGTCACTCATCACCTCACATTTGAATGACTGAGGTGTGAAATGCACGGGGCTGCCCTTGAAAACCATTTGGAAGCAGCAGTTGGGTCAGGAGGCCACATCACAGACATTTATGGATACTCCATATTATGTCTATGTAACACCACTGCTGTATAAGGTGCCCTGGTTGCCAGTTGGCTTCCAGGTACAATTCAAGGTGCTGGTTATCACTAATAAAGTTCTTCATGATGATGATGATGATGTTATCCATTCAGTCATGTCCGACTCTTGTTGATTCTATGGGCTGGGTCTCTCCACATCTTCCAATTTTGCACTACTTCTTTGACTTTTTCTATACTGTGGCTGGTGTCAGCTTTGATGGTGTCCAGCCACCACATTCTTTGATGGCCTGGTTTCCTTTTACCGCTAACTCTTCCAAACATAATTGCTTTCTTCAGTGAATTCCCCCGCATGGCATGGCCAAAGTAAGTAAGACACAGTTTTGTCATTTTTGCCTTCTAGTGACATGTCTGGTGTTATGCAGTCCAGTACTTACTTATTACTCACCTTTGTTGTCCAAGGAATATGCTGGAGCCTTCTCCAGCACCACAGTTATAGGACCTACTTATCTAAAAGATTGCCTAATCTTCTGTAGTCCCTATTCATCCCTTATGGCCAAGCAGAGTTGACATGCTCTGGTTCCCATTGATTGAACAGTGTCACCTAATGGGACCCAGGAAGTGAATCTTCTTCATTGTAGTGTCTCTGGTACAATATCTCCCCAGAGATTTGTATGAGCTCAATTGACCTTATTTAAATGAGCCCCATAAAATCTGGCTTTTCCCCAAGGCCTTGGGGTAGAGTGGGTAGTGGACCCCTTGCAATAATGATTTCTTGATTAGAAATTGAATTATTTTTCTCTGGCTGTTTGGTTTTGTCTTAAATTGTTTATTATGGGCACAAATAAATAAAGAGATGGGGCAATTTAAAAAAAAAACTTTAAGATATGGGGTTCAAAGCAGTAAGAGTAGGAACATACAGGCCTATACCCACCCTACCCTATTTTAAGCCATACTTTTCTGGAGGGGACGATAAAGAAGACTCTACTCTGCACATAATTTTTTCAAGAGTTTCAGAAAAATCTCTTATAGGGGAAGAAAATGGTAAACCGATAGGCAGATTTTAATTCAGTGTTCTAGACAGGATGATGGAGTTTCTTCTCTCTGAAACCCATATTTGCTTCAATAATATGCAGACTAGAGGTGGATAAAAATGAAGGATCTATGTTTTTAAATTAAGGGGAGGGGAAGTGAAGCTAACCTTTCCTTCACAGTACCTGTCTCCTTCCTCTCTTCCAACGGCACCTTCTCTCAGCTTTAGGTATAACCCAGGAAAAGCTGAAAAGTAAAAAGCAGTGAACGAGAAGAGGCGCATTACTCTCAATCGTGTGTCCAAATGACTTTATCAGACTTTCATTTTTCATTTTCCCGTAGTGGGCAAACCTATGTTTAAACCAATGGAGATATAGCCTTCATATATTTTCTGTGAATGGATGGTCTGCTGATACAGAAGCCGCTACTTAGCTTCACTGCTTTAGAAGAAAGGATAATGGGAGTATGCTCTATCACTGCCATCTACCGGCCAGTTTATATTATTGTTGTCCAATAGATGCTGAATTTTTCATTGAGTGTGGGTTTCTATAAAAAATACCACCATTCATGCTCATTATACACTTTGCAATCCCCCCACATTTGTTGAACCAACATTACCCAATGGGAATCTTCCTAAAACGTCTCAAGGAAGGTAGAACATACTTGGGAAGCCCAGAAGGATGACTATCAAGAAGGTGGGAGTTGAATAGCAGCTGAGAGAGGAATAAAGTAAAAACTAGGCATGCACGCCCCTTACTTCCTTAATATCTACCACTGCTGATCTTAAATGCAAGCTAATTAATGCAAGAAGCATTGTAAACAAAATACCCGAACTCCTCCTCTTACTTAAAACTGCTAAATTCGACATTATATTTGTCTGCGAAACATGGCTGAACGCATCCCTCCCTGACTCCATTATCAAAGTAAGAGACTATCATGTTTACCGGTCCGATCGCGAAACCCGCAGAGGAGGTGGAGTTGCCATCTTCTATAAAAAATCACTAAAAGCTAATTAATGCAAGAAGCATTGTAAACAAAATACCCGAACTCCTCCTCTTACTTAAAACTGCTAAATTCGACATTATATTTGTCTGCGAAACATGGCTGAACGCATCCCTCCCTGACTCCATTATCAAAGTAAGAGACTATCATGTTTACCGGTCCGATCGCGAAACCCGCAGAGGAGGTGGAGTTGCCATCTTCTATAAA
>QLTV01001145.1:2808332-2818496 GCA_003457575.1 Thermophis baileyi
CCAGTATTTGGGGGACTGCCACAAAGGGGGGGGGGTTCAACTTATTTTCCAAAGCACTAGAGGGCAGGACAAGGAACAACAGATGGAAACTAATCAAGGAGAGAAACAACTTACAACTAATTATAAATTTCCTGACAGTTAGAACTGTCAGGATGTTGTGAATGCTCCAACACTGGAAGTTTTTAAGAAGATGTTGGATAACCATTTATCTGAAGTGGTGTAGGGTTTCCTGCCTAAGCAGGGGGTTGGAGTAGAAGACCTCCAAGGTCCCTTCCAACTCTGTTATTCTATTCTATTCTATTCTATTCTATTCTATTCTATTCTATTCTAATTATTCTATTCTATTATTCTATTCTATTCTATTCTATTCTATTCTATTCTATTCTATTCTATTCTAATCAAAACTATTTCTTCCATTTTAAATTATAAATATCTATAGTTATTTATATACAGTGTGAGAGCAAGAACAATTACCATTTATTTTTTGTTCACCTGTTATAACCAAATTTGAAGTTTTTTTTATTGTAATTTAACCATTTGTACCATTTCTTCCAAACATCATAGAATTCTGTCTCCTCTTTATCTTGTATTTCCATTGTGAGTTTACACATCTCAGAACATTCCAAAAATTTTCTAACAATCATTCCAGATGTAGGGATAGTGTCATTTTTCCAGTTTTGAGCGTAGGCAATTCTAGCGGCTGTAGTTATGTGCAATATTAAATAAGGATCCTCTTTTTTAAATTTCTCTCTGAAGATGCCTAGTAAGAACAACTCCGGTTTCAAGTCGATCTTCTGTTGAATAATTTCCTCCAGCCAGGTTCTTATTTTATTCCAAAATGTTTTGGATTTGGGGTATGTCCACCAAAGATGACAGTAGGTCCCTTGCTCTTTCATACATTTCCAACACTTCGGGGATAGCGATTAATTAATTAAATTAATTTAATTATAAATTAACACTGGCAGCATCATACAAGGAAAACATATATAAATTGTTCTATCGCTGGCATCTTCCTCCGGAAAGATTGGCAAAGATGTTCCCGGCTGTTTATTTATTTAATCAATTCATAAGCCACCCCTCCTCAAAATTCATCCCCAAAAGGGAAATGGTATACTTCAACTTATAACCATTCTTTTTAATGACGGTCTGAAGTTACAATGGCATGGGAAAAAGTGGCTTATGACCATTTTTCACACTTACAACTGTTGTAACAGTCCCATGATTACGTGATCAGAATTTGGATGCTTGGCAACTGGCCTGTATTTATGATAGTTGCAAATGGGGTCATGTGATCCCCCTTTGCGATCTTCTGACAAGCAAAGTCAACGGGGAAGTCAGATTCACTTAACAACCATGTTACTAACTTAATGACTGAGGTGATTCACTTAACAACTGTGGCAAGAAAGGTAAAATGGGGCAAAACTCACTTAACAACTGTCTTGCTTAGCAACGGAAATGTTGAGCTCAATTGTGGTCGTAAGTCAAGGATTATCTGTAATCATAATAACAACAACATATAATCAGGTAAAACATACTACACTGGAATCCAGACCTAAAATTCGTATCATACAGCAGGCTTAAATGGCCCTACATCAGGGGTGTCAAACTCGATTTCATTGAGGGCCGCATCAGGGTTGTGTTTGACCTCAGGGGGCTGGGTGGGCGTGGCCAGCTTGATGTCACTTGTGTCAGGGGCACCTTGAGTTTGACACCCCTGCTCTACATGTAAGGAAGAACAGCTTCTTAGATCCAATAATGAAGTCTAAGTGGGATATCAAATAATAGCACCATCTTGTACTTATTCCTAACTTCTGTTTTCTCTGTTTTATTCTTGTTCCCATTTGCTCTATTATAATAATATTGGCCCATTGGATGTGGACTTCCACAAGGCTCCTATCCTTTAAAAAGCAACATATAAACTCATAGCACAACTGAAACAAACATATAACCAGCAACTAGAGTTTTGGAGTATCTTGATCAGCGGTGGGTTGCTCCCGGTTCGGCCCGGTTCTTAGAACCGGTAGCTGCGGCGGCGGGAGGCTCCGGCCACCCACCCGGGACACTTCTGCACATGCGCAGAAGCGCGCGCGCGAACCGGTAGTAAAGGATTTTAGAACTCACTACTGATCTTGATGTACCTGATCTAAACTTGGTAGAAGAAAGCTTGGTTGGATAGATAAAGTTGAGGGAATTTAAACATACAACCATGAAGAAAAAGAGGGATTTTATACACTGGGATCCAAAAACCACAAGAGAGACAGCATGGATTTGTCCCATTTGTATGCAGCATTAAGTTGATTAGTTGGCATTCAGAGAAAAATAATGTGGAATTTAATGAGAGAGCAAACTCTCTTCTAAATTGCACCCCCTGTGCCCAATGAACGGGATTAGTTTTTTTTTTTTTTTTTAAAGAAGCACAATGTGATTCTCTGGAGAAAAAGGCAAACATAATTAAAATTATTTGTACTCCAAAAATCCAGTTCTCATTACTTGGGTTGCACCTGGGTATTCCCAGTGCAATTTTTGTTGTTCTATTGAGATGAAGAAAACTGTACATCCAGAAAACTAAGTTGGCTACAGAATGGGATGGCTGTTGGAGAATGTGTGGCTGAGATGCAAAATTGTAATTGTATTAGACAATGTCCAATCTTCAATCTGCATTACAAACATGGGAAACGAACCATCATTTTTCAGGGGAATATGACACGGGAGACTAATTACTAATTCTTAAATACAGGGGTTGAAGCCTGAAGGGAAAACTGCCTAATAACTTTTGGGATCTCAAGAATTTTTGGAACAGTGGAAGAACAGATGCTTTCAAAAGTCACTAGAATACAAATGTTAAATATAATTAATTCCTTTTATTTAGTCGATTTTTAAAACATCACACATGAAGGGAAACACAGCTGAAGGATGCAAACAAACAAGACTTTAACTTTAGACTTAAGCATAAATAAAATATAAGACGATCAAGGAGAAAGGAGAAGTTGCTAACAAAGAAAAGCAGATGGTGTTTTTAAAAAAGAAAAGAAAAGAAAGATGGGTGGGTGACAGAAGGGGATAATAAAAAGGGCTGCCAGAAAAAGTGGATTGTGGAAAGGATTGGAAGGAGAGCAAGTAGTGCATCCTTAAAGCAGTAAGACTTCTAGAGCAGGAATTTACAAACTTTTTCAGGCCCTGGAATGTATTAGTTAAAAAAGAAAATGCCTGAAACCCTTCAGCAAAGCATTAGTGGTGCAAAATTGCCATTGATATAAAAAGAAAAGCATTTATGGTAGGTGGGAAACTAATATTTCCAATGTAGAAAAATGCATTTAAAAGATTTATATGGACAGCCATCTTAAATTGTGGGTGGCTCATAACAATAAAGCACCTGAACCATAGAAAGCACAAACCTCATAAAACTCAGATAAAACTTGAATTTCACAATCATTTGGAAGGTTCATGTTTAACCAAACATTTCGACATTGTTGGACATTTTTCTTGCTGTTCACATAAAAAATGTAGAAAATGCTATTTCTTCCTCATGGCGTTTGGTATATTTTCGTTTGGAATACTTAGGATGTTTATCTTATGAGTTGCAATGTTGGGTTTCCAGATATCTACTGTTATGCTATCCAAAGGATGTAACAATCCAACTTTCCTTAAGCTGTCAGGGCAGAGAGATATAGATGTTATATTATTTCATATCCCCAATGTATGGGGTTTTACATGATTTCCACCATCTCTAAACATTTTCTGTATTTTTACACAGCAAACATCCTGTGTGGATGTTACGTTGACCAACAGGAGACACACATTATCAGGTTCATCCTTATTGGGAATCATCAGTTGTGGATAGCCAGATTTTAATTATTTATTTATACAACGTTTCCCTTCCTGAAACTAGTGAGCAAATCATGGTTTATAGGTCACAACAGCTGAATTCACACATCCTACTTAGTCAAAACTAAATAAAACACATTGCGATTTAGTAGGATATGTGAACTGTTGCAAAGTCAATGGGGTGTACAATTTGAACAAGGACACCATAAGCCGATTAGTCAATTGATCACATTCTTTCATTCCCCAAACAGCAAACGGAAGGTGTGATTTATTACCGAGCAATATTTATTTCTCTTCAATATCAGAATTTGTACCTGAGTACATAGTAAAAGCAGCAGAGAAGCCATCTCTGCCCATTTACTTTTGTGGGGTTTGCACTGGATGATGTACTGGAATGCCTACCCAAAGTGATTTATCTCCTTCTGACTTTATTGTAATTAATATTGCTAATTGGCTGTAGAAGTGCCCTGTTATACACATGGGTTCTCAGGTTCAGCTTATGGTCACTCACTCATTCACTCACAGCCCTGGAAAACTGCCACACTCAAATCACTTCTAACTGAACACTGAGGCACAACCGGTTCTTTAGAACAGGGGTCCCCAATCCCCGGGCCGCAGCCCACTAACGGGCTGTGGCCCATTCAGAACCGGGCTGCAAAAGCAACAGATGAGCATGCATGTGCGCACAGCTGCAATTGTGTTGTGGCCTGTCAGCCGCCGGCCCCTCCAGCAGCCAAATCAGATGAGGAGGCGGCGTGGGATTCAGGGCCAGCATCAAGGCAACTTGAGAGCTCCGAAGGGGAAGAGGGAATGGAGGTGTATAAAAAGAGAGAGAGAGGCAGAGCCTGGTCCTTCAGCCCTCAGATGGAAAGTCAACAGCCCCCAGGTCTGGAGGTGGCTGATGAGGAAGAGGAGGAACAGCTGGGTCCAGTGCCTGACGCATGGATGCACAGAAGGCAGAGGAGAGGAGAGCAGTGGAAATCTATGGGCCAATCCTTGGGATGGAAGAGGCACCGCTGCTAGCGAAGCCCCACCCTAGCTCTGGGGATAAAAGGCAGGGAGCGGAGATGAATAGTTGTCTGCCACAACTATTCATCTCCCTGCTGGATACACTTGTTACCCTGCTGTGTGTGTGAGAGAGACTTTTTGCTGGGGCTTCTGGTGCTCCTAATAAAGGCAACATTTATTTAACTAAAGAGGATTTGTCGTGTTTGGGAGCTGGGTCAGAACCACTTGCATGTGCAGCAGGCGGATGCACACAATTCCATTTGTGTGAGCACCGGCACACATGCCCACCGCTCGCACAGAACCATCCCCCCTCTCTCCCCCCCCCCGAGTCCGCAAAGCCAGAAAGGTTGGAGACTGATGTTTTAGAATACACGGAGACCCAGTGAATTTAAAATCACAGCAAACTTTACTCGTTAATGTATATCTATTTGCTCTTTCACAAACACACAAACACTCTCTCTCATTCAGACTTACCCAACGTCCTTCACTAGGCTGCCAGGCACTAGCCAGAGGGACGGAAGCTGCCAAGTCTGGGATTCAAAAACTCCTCAAAGAGTAGGCAGGCTTCAGGATCCCTTTTATCCCCCAAAGTCCTTGCTTTGTTCATGAGGAGAGGCTTTCCACATGCTCAGGCCCAACTCCTTTGCTTGTTAGCTATTGGTGAGACTCGGGGAGGAGTTTTCCATGTTCTCAGGCCCAACTTTTGTCCTTTTGTTTCCTTAAGGACTTGGTTCCTTCTTCTGAGGGAGCTTTCTTTGGCTTTTGTCCACCCTGCTTATGTGCCTTCACCACTTTTAGCTATGGTGGCTTCGGCCTAGTCTCACACCATCTTTGCCCATTTGCTTTTGTGGGGTTTGCCCTGGATGATGTACTGGAATGCCTACCCAAAGTTATTGGTCTCTTTTTGATGTTATTCAGGGGTGGGCTTCAAAATTTTTAGCAAGGGGTTCTCTGCCTGGTTGCTGGGTGGGCGTGGCCATGGTGGGCGTGGCCTAGTCCGCCTCCTGCACCATGGCTGGAGGGAGGGCATTTTTGCCCTCCCCGGGCTCCGGAGGCTTTCCTTGAGCCTCCAGGAGAAAATGGCCTCCCCAGGCTCCGGAGGCCCTCTGGAGGCTGGAAATGGGTCCATTTCCGGCCTTCCCGAACTTCCGGTAGGCCCGTTTTTCACCCTCCCCGAGCCTCCGCGCACACCCTGCACTTACCTGCATCCAAAACAGGCCACGTGAGGACTCCTGGGAGGGGCAGGGTGGGCGAGGCCAGCCAGGAGTGGGATTTGGGGGTTCTCCGAACTGCACAGAATCTTAGCTAGAGGTTCTCCCAAACCCCTGCAAACCCCCAGCAGCCCATCCCTGATGTTATTGTAATTAATATTGCTAATAGGCTGCAGAAGTGCCCACTAGTTTAAAGATCACAAAACAAAACTGGAGTTCCCTGTTCTAGAAGACTCCTAATCTATTGGTAGCATGAAAAATGCAGAAGTTCAACTCTATTATTTATTGAAAAGTGCAGATGAGGTCATAACTGCAGAAACAAGGCCAGAAAGAGGAAGTTTCTTGGAAGAAATAGATCATAAAGTTGCCTTGCATCTTTGCACCTCTGTGTCCAGGATGTGTGTCCAGACTTTGTGTCTGATTTTCACATTATTTTCTTCTGGCACAAGAGTTCTGTTGTGTGCTTTTCCTTTCCCAAGAAAATTCCAAGGGGGTTGGAATTTTAATCGGGACTTTTCATCAGAGGTTGACTTCCTCTGGGTACAGGAGCCCTAGAGATCTAACAGAGTTTTTACAATCAATAATAGCAATAGCATTTAGACTTCTATATCGCTTTACAGTGCTTTACAGCCCTCTCTAAGCTGTTAACAGAGTCAGCATATTGCTCCCAACAATCTGGGTCCTCATTTTACCCACCTCGGAAGGATGGAAGGCTGAGTCAACCTTGAATAAAGGAGAATATTTGTAGCTCAGGGTTGAAATGAGGTGTCCTTGGTGCTCTCTGAGCTTGGTTGTTTTGTTGCAGATGTTTCATTACCCAAACTGGGTAACATCACTAATTCTTCAGAGTTTTTACAATGCTTGCTTTTTTAGAAATAAACAAACTGATTACATGTAGGAGAGCATAGTTTCCTTACAAAGGAAAAGATCCTTTTGTCAGGCCGAAGCCATTTTATTTGGGATCTTAGGCCTGCCACAATTTATATTATTTTACTATGCATTTTCTACTGTGGGAAAATGGGAGGGAGGATTGTATGAGGTTGTTAGTATGTAGCCATAACAAATTCTTTCTAGGAAGCCAAGGTCATCCTTTGTCTCTGCACCTCTGCACCTGCACGGAAGGAGATGGGTGGACTCTGCCAGCATGGCAATTGAAGATTGGACAACGTGATGGATTTGTGGGTGTGGGGGCAAGGGCTTGAACTTTCAACTGGGTGGTGAAACCCGGAGGGCTTCAGTTTCGGGTTTCACCCATATGTGCCAACATGGCTCTATTAATAAATTGGAACTTTGAGGAATACTTGGACTCGGACTCTGATTTAATTTTGGATGCTATTTGGAACCCTGACACCTTTACCTAATACTAGAAGCCAGAAGAGAGATCCTAGGATCCCAATGGCCTATAGCAGTGATGGCTAACCTTTTTGCCGTTGGGTGCCAAAAGTGGGGGGAGCGCGGGGGGGGGTTGTGCGCATGCGTGCCCACACCCATAATTCAATGCGCCCCTCCCTCCCTGCGCATGTGCGCATGACCCCCCGTGCTCTCCCCACTTTTGGCACGCGATGGCACGGTTTTTCGCCCTCCCCAGGCTCCAGAGGCTTTCTAGGAGCCTGGGGAGGGCAAAAACAGCCTTCCTCACACCCCCGGAGGCCGGAAACAGCCTGTTTCCCGACTTCCGGTGGGACCGGAAGGCCCGTTTTATGCCCTCCAGAGGCTTTCTAGGAGCATGGGGAGGGCGAAAATGGCCTCCCCCCACCCCCCCCAGAGGCCCTCCGCAAGCCAGACACACCCTCCCAGAGCCTCCGCACGAACCCTTTACTTACCTCGGTGTGCCCATGCGTGCCCACACCCATAATTCAATGCGCCCCTCCCTCCCTGCGCATGTGCGCATGACCCCCCGTGCTCTCCCCACTTTTGGCACGCGATGGCACGGTTTTTCGCCCTCCCCAGGCTCCAGAGGCTTTCTAGGAGCCTGGGGTGCTAAAAAATAGGCTGTACATTAATCTCTAATGCATAACATAGGTTCACCAATACTCTTAGGGGTAAGGGGTATTCAGGCTTAATTATTGAGCTTCCTCATCACTTGTGTGCAGCCCAGAGTATCCAGAACATTGTGGATGCAATCCAAGAACTTGTCCAGCATTGCAATCATGGTGTCCAAGTTCTGTCCAATCAATTTATTAGATTTTACCAACTTTAATCCAATTTCAGCTTGGGCATTCAGACCGTCTCCATATTTCTTCATAACAATCCCGTAAAGTTGTTTTCTGCCAATATGGAGCACCTGACCCAACATCACTGAACAAACTTTGTGGCTGAATAGTACTCTGAACATTTCTCTTCACACTCATTGTTCACACTAATAATGATACAGGTAATCCTCTAGTTACAATCATTCTTGGGACTGTTTTTTCACACTTATGACCATTGCAGCCTCCCTGTGGTCACATGATTAAAATTCGGATGCTTGGCAACTGACTCATATTTATAACAGTATCCTGGAATCCTGTGATCACCTTTTGCGACCTTCTGACAAGCAACGCCAATGGGGAAGTCAAATTTACTTAACAACCATGTTACTAACGATAGCAGTGATTCACTTAACAACTGTGGCAAGAAAGGTCATAAAATGGGACAAAACTCACTTAACATCAATTTTGCTTAGCAGTGAAAATTCTGGGCTCAATTGTAGTTGTAAGTCAAGGACTACCTGTACTGCATTGTCTGTTACTAATGCAAAAAACAGTCTGCAAAAAACTAAAGTTAAAATAAGCAAAAAAAAAAAAAAACAGTAAGAGAACACCTATCTGAACTTGATGAATACAAATCACCAGGACCGGACAGATTACACCCCAGAGTACTAAAGGAGCAGGCAGATGTCATCTCAGAACCACTGCACCACATCTTTCAAAAATCCTGGAACACAGGGGAACTACCAGAGGACTGGAAAAGAGCTGATGTGGTTCCCATCTTCAAAAAAGGGGAAAAAAACAGACCCAGGAAACTACAGACCAATCAGCCTAACATCAATATCCAGGAAGATATTGGAAAAGATAATAAAAAAAAAACCAGATCTGTCAACACCTGGAAACGAGTAAAGTAATAACTAGCAGCCAACACGGGTTTTTTAAAAACAGATCATGCCAAACCAATCTCATTTCATTCTTCAACACCGTGACTAAATTAGTAGACCAGCGAAATACTGTGGACATAATATACTTAGACTTCAGCAAGGCATTCGACAAAGTAGACCATAACCTACTTCTTCGTAAGCTAGAGAAAAGTGGGATAGACAACCTCACCACCAGATGGATCCACAACTGGCTGACAAACCGTACTCAATGAGTAATCCTTAATGGGCCTAAGTCCACATGGAGAGAAGTAAGCAGTGGGGTACCACAAGGCTCCGTCTTAGACCCAGTACTCTTCAATATCTTCATAAACGACTTAGATGAGGGAATAGAAGGGGAACTTACCATATTTGCAGATGACACTAAGCTGGCAGGAATAGCTAACACCCTAAAAGATAGGCTCAAGATCCAGACGGATCTTGACAGACTTGAGCACTGGGCCCTATCTAACAAAATGAAATTCAATGTAGAGAAAAGTAAAGTCCTACACTTAGGTAAAAAAACCCAAAAGTATACATATAAACTGGGTGAAACCAGGCTTAATAGCAGTGACTGTGAGAGGGATCTTGGAGTCCTAGTGGACAACCAGCTAAACATGAGCCAGCAGTGTGCAGCAGCAGCCAAAAAAGCCAATGCAATCCTAAATTGCATTAACAGAGGGATACAATCTAGATCAAGTGAGGTACTAATTCCACTCTATACAGCCTTAGTTAGACCGCACCTGAAGTATTGTATCCAGTTTTGGTCACCACACTATAAAAAAGATATTGAGAACTCTAGAAAAAGTGCAGAGGAGAGCAACCAGGATGATTAGGGGACTGGAGACTAAAACATATGAAGAGCGGTTGCAGGCAGAGGTGGGTTGCTCACGGATCGGACCGAATCTATAGAACCAGTAGCGGGAATTTCCCCCCCCCCCGACTCGCCAAACCAGGAGCGATGGCCCGCTGGCCACGTCCACGAACCGGGTCTCTCGGGGGCGCCATAGG
>QLTV01001145.1:2818573-2836813 GCA_003457575.1 Thermophis baileyi
ATCCAGCCCTTTTCCAAAGCACCTGAAGGCCAGACAAGGAACAATGGCTGGAAACTGATCAAGGAGAGATTCAACCTAGAAATAAGGAGGAACTTTCTGACAGTGAGAACAATCAACCAATGGAATAGCTTGCCTTCGGAAGTTGTGGGAGCTTCATCACTTGAGACTTTCAAGAAGAGATTGGACTGCCATTTGTCAGAAAGGTGTAGGGTCTCCTGCTTGAGCGGGGGGTTGGACTAGATGACCTACAGGGTCCCTTCCAACTCTGTTAATCTGTATTAATCTGTATCTAATGGAGCAAAGATCCAGGCCAGAAAAACATGATTTTTTTCCACACTCATGGATCAAATGCAGAACAACTAGGGGTGACAAAGAACAATTTCCAAGAGCTGCTGCGAAGGAATCTTCCCAGGAGGCATCTAAACAGTTCTCACCTAAAAAAAAAAAAAAAAGGACAAAACCAAAAGCCATTTCATTTTATGGAGCTTAAAAAATTGATTTCTTGCACTTCTTTAATTTATTGTGTTTGATGCTATTTCACAACTTAGTGATGAGTATCTTTGTTTGGTGTTATTTTGCCATTCTCTTTTCACATGTTAATAGAAATAAAACATTTATACAAATGGGGAGAGTGGAAGGCTGAAAAGAAGAGTACCCTTGTCGTGTGTTAATTGTTCTGACCCAGGAACAGACAGCAGAGAACCTACAAATCTTCTTGTCCACGGGATTATTATTATTTAAAGATAGTTTTAAAACTCTTTTAATGAAGAGGCAATATTGTTGGCCAATGAGTCAACATGGTGGAAGACCTGCAGCCTGCCTCCTGGGGAGGGGGGCTTGATATTTTCCCACTTTTAAGAAAGCGCAATCAGAAATTTAGCATGCATCATTAAACATCAGTCCCATTTGGTGCAGTTGGATAAAAACAGCCACATTTAAACCCTTTGTAAAATGCACACTCAGAAATGACTCTTTCCTTTCTAGGGTGTGTAAGGTGAGAACCGAATCATTTATTTTCCAGGCATTTGTCCACTGCGAATATATGTGGGCATCCATTTTGTTGGAAGATGTTGTATAGATGATCTGTTTCCCTTTTCTGATATTCAGTGCATTTGTCTAAATAGTGTTGTTCCACAGCTTCTCTTGTGGAAAGTTGGCTTGTTACTTTGTAAGTGGAGAACTTGGTTGGTGTGTATAGTTTTATGACAGACTTGGGTTTCTAAATTACCATCAGTGCCTCTACTGATGAGGATATCCAAGAAGGGTAGCATGGTGTTGTTTTCTTTTTCCCTTGTGAATTTTATTCCTTTGAAGCATAAAACCATGGTACAAAAAAGATGCTGAGCCCCTAGAAAGAGTGCGGAGAAGAGTAGCAAATATTGTAAGGGATCCGGGGGCTGAATTGTATGATGAATGGCTAAGGGGACGAGGTATGTCTAGCCCAACAAAGAGAAGGCTTACGGGAGACTTGATAGTTGTTTTCCAAAACTTGAAGGGCTGTCACAAGGAAGAAGTATGGATTTAATTTCCCTAGTGCTCAAGAGTAGGCCAAGAACCAGTGGATAGAAGCTCTGGAGAAGAAAATCCAGACTAGAAATGACAGGAATTCTCCAACGGAGAACTATTAAGCAACCTTCACCACAAAACAAAACAAAAAGATACTGGGGCCCCAGAAAAAGTGCAGAGAAGAAGAACAAGGATGATAAGGAGTCTGGAGGCTAAATCATATGATCAATGGCTGCGGCAACTAGATATGTCTAGTTTAACAAAGAGAAGGCTTAGGGAAGATCTCACAGCAGTCTTCCAATACTTGACAGGCTGCCACAGGGAAGAGGGCATCTATTTATTCTCCATAGCCACCTGAGGGCAGGACAAGAAGCAATGGATGGAAGTTCATAAGAGGGAGATCCAACCTGGAAGTATGAATTTCCTAACAATGAGAACAATTAATCAAGGGAACAGCCTGCCTCCTGGAGTTGCAGTTGTTCTATCGCAGGAGGTTTTCAAGAAAAGATTGGACAGCCATTTGTCTGGGATGGTACTATAAGGATTTCTGCCTTGGGCAGGGGGTTAGACTAGAAGATCTCCAAGGTCCCTTCCAGCCCTATGATTCTAAGAAACATGGCTTGATATGAGACAGGTACCTAAAAGAGCCCAAGAAAAAAATAAAAGACCTAGAAGGTGCAAACTTACTTTGGGATTTTTTTGGCCCGTTTGCAGCCTCAGCAAAGCTATTTGGGAAGCAAAGTCTCCCTTGCCTTCGGAAAGGTTCTGATCCCAGCCGCTGGTTTGTTTTTTGGTTTGTTTGTTTTTTTGGCCAGGCCGTCGGACAACCACCCAGTTTTACCTGTTTCCTCTTCTAATTTGACAAGGAAACCCTCAATCAAACCGTTCCCACTCCAGGTCTCCGCTAAACCTTCCGGCATTGCATGACGGGAATTGTAGTCTCCCTTTCCCCATTGGTTTTGAGCCCCTGAGGCCGGGCAAGAAGGCAGGGATTCCTCCTCCGCGGGAGACGGCCTCAGGTGGAGAGGACCGGGGGTCTGTGGGCGTGAGGGACCCCGGTCGCCACCAAGGGCCACCGTGGCGCAGCTTGAGCCGGGAGGGCAGAGACTCCATTTCCCAGGCTGCAGAGGGAAAGGAGCTAAGCCTTCCTCGCTGCAGGTTGAACTTCTCGGTTGCAGATGAGCAAGAGAGAAAACCGTGAAGGGAGAAAGAGAAGGAAGGAAAGAAGGGGGTGGGGGAAGAAGGGAGGAAGGAGGAGGAGGAGGAGGAGAAGCATCTCTGGGCAGGCGAATTATGCATGCACTAAGCGAGCTCTGAGAGAATGGCTGTGGAAGGTAAGGGCTGCGGTTCTCCTGCCTTTTCCTTTTGCAAAGCCAGAGGCGCCCCCGGGCGCCCTCCCCGCCTTCCTCGTCCTTTGCTCTCACCTGAGGGGGCAATCGCAGCCGAGTCGGCTGGCTTGGAAGGGGGGGGGGAAGCCTCCGGGGCAGCAAGCAGATCAAAGGCTTCGGCGCCTTTGCCAAATGAGGGGTGGGGGTGCCGGCCACAGACGGAGGCTTGGAGGGGCGCGGAGAGGTGAGCAGGCGAGGAACCTGCTGAGCCGCCACGGCTTCCCTCTTTGCTAGGCTCCTGCATAGCTCCACTGCAGCGCTCGCCCGTCCGCCCCCTCCCCCTCCCCCGCTTTAAAAGGAGCTTGCGGTTTCATTCAACGGAGACCCATCCAAATCCTGCACACATAGACCCCCCTTCCCTTCCGAGGGCGTTCATGGAATCCCACCGTCTCTTGATTCGAGTCCTTTTTATTTGCAGCTGTTAGTCAAATGTTAAGATATTGAGCTTCTGCCTGCCTGCCTGCCTGCAAGCACTTTCTGGGCATCAGGTGAAGTCCGCAGGCATGAAGGCTACTACGTGGCTACTACATGGTGGAGGCTGCCCTTGAGGTTCACCTGAAGAGGCTTCGAAGGAGGCCTGAGCACCAGCGTTTTGACAGCTCAGGTGTGGTGGCCTGCTCCTGCTCCTTGCAGGAAGTGGCTGCACTCACATATCATTGCCAAGTCCTTAAGCCTGCCTCACAAACCCCAGGATCTGGGTTCCCACCAAACCACACTATTGCCCATTAACATGATGGATGAACTCAGAACGTGATCTTCTCCCAGATGGCTGTAATCAGCCCTGGGTCATATACTGATGTCCCTGTTTATGAAATAGAACAAGGAAGTACAGTAGTTTTCTGTGCTGGCTGGGTGTCCTGCAAAGAGGGCTTGAAACTTTTGAAAATGGGCTAAATAACTTATTTGGGGGGGGGGGAATTAAGGGCCTTTCCCATCCTTTCCAAATGTATTTGTGTTGGAAATTATTGTGTTGGTCCATGAGAGGTAGTGTGGTCTGAACCTTGCTAATCTTTTGAAGTCAAGAGGATTCTACAAGAATACCTTCAGCGGATAGAAGGTCCTCAAAGAAGAAAGATGGAATTAGGATGATAGAGAACCCCACACACGGTTCCCATTTAAGTCACAATGTAAGAATGCTATAAAGAAGCTGAGCTTGTCAGCTGGAGAGTTGACAGCCCGGGTTCGAGACCTGAGCACCACGCAATGGGGTGAGCTCCCGTTATGTGCTCCAGCTCCTGCCCACCTAGCAGTTTGAAAGCATGCAAATGCAAGTAGATTAATAGGTACCACGTTGGTGGGAAGGTGACACTGTTCTGTGCGCCTTTGATGTACAGTATAGCCATGCTGGCCACATGACCATGGAAAATCTCTTCAGAAAACACTGGCTCCCTTGGCCAAGAAACAGAAATGAGCACTGTGCCAAGAGTCAGCCATGACTAGATAGGGAAACCTTTACCTTTTTATAAGAAAAGAAGCTCCTTGAGGGAGATGGATGGTCTAGAACGGGTGTCAAACTCAAGGCCCGCAGGCCGGATGCGGCCCACGGGATGCTTAGATCTGGACTGCGGGGATACCCTGGAAATAGCGAAGGACTGGCCCACGGTGCCTCTGCCAGTGAAAACGGAGCTCGGGAGGGCCGCGTGGCGCTCCCAGGCTTCGTTTTCGCTGACAGAGGACTGCAGGAGGATCCCACCCTGGCCACCACAGGTTCCCCTGACATGAATGACGTCGAGCTGCCCCCCCCCCAAGGTCAAACACAACCCTGATGCGGCCCTCAATGCAATCGAGTTTGACACCCCTGGGTCTAGAACATGAAATCGAGTTGAATAAAACAAAACTGATCTTTCAGCACTGTAGTTTTTAGACATTGAGGTTTCCAGGATTGGGGATTGCTTGATAAAATTAGTGTAACTTAGGCCTCCCCCCCCCCCCTAGTAGCATCTCCTCTGTAGGGGAGGCTAAATATATTGCCTGGCTGAGCATGAGAATCTATAAATCAGTGGAAAGCAGTAAATAGCATTAACGCTCTGGTTGCAACTTATATTAATGCTTCTGTTCCCTCAGCATGATCTGCTGCTGAAATCCATGTAATTCTCTTTCTAGTAAGAGCCGCTTTCTCCCATTTTTTAATCTCATTTCTGTACTATTCACCCACTCTAAAAATTAAATTCCAGGTTTTCTGGTATTGCTGATGTTCCTGGCAAGAATCTAGTCCGCAGCTGATAACGGTCGTCTTTTGCCAATCCTTTCTTGTTTTGTTGTACCGTAAAAGAACAGTTTTGTTTTCTGCTTAAACTACCAACAAACCATGGTGTGGAAGTTTTATTACGTTCTTCCCTTTTTTTTATGTTTGTTCATCTAATCAGACCACCTTAATAGGATATTTTTCAGTGATATGCCTGCATTTTAGAAGAAAAGGCAGGAAATCCATGCTATTGGCTATTCTTCATGTAATTAAGTCTTGAAATATTCTTCTCCCATTCCACTGAGAGTATGATCATCACAATTACTACCATAGTAGCAATGAGAGTCAGAAAAGTCACTGTCCCAGCATAGAATTTATTGATGCACTTAAGTATCTCCAGATAAGAAAGACTTTGTCTCCTACAAAACTTTCAATTTGCAAAATACAGTGTCTGTGTCTGTCTATCATCTATCTATCTATCTATCTATCTATCTATCTATCTATCTATCTATCTATCTATCTATCTATCTATCTATCTATCTATCAGTCATCTATTATCTATCTGTCTGACTGTCTGTCTCTGTCTGTCCGACCGTCTGTCTGTCCGTCCATCCATCCATCCATCCATCCATCCATCCCTATCTGCCTGCCTGTCTATAATCTATCATCTGTCTGTCTGTCTGTCTGTCTGTCTGTCTGTCTATATCTATTATCTATCTGTCCATCCATCCATCCATCCACCCATCCATCCATCCCTATCTGCCTGCCTGCCTGCCTATAATCTATCATCTATTTATCATCTATCTATCATATACCTACCTACCAACCAACCATCCAATCAACCATAAAAATTTCACAGTGGAAACAATACAAGGATATCAAACCATAGCATTTTTTTTTAAAAAAAACCTCACACTTTAAAAATGTTGTTCCATTTTTAAGCTCATCCAAAGGAATCTTTCTAAAAATTTCTCAGCTTCATTTCGTGAACCATCATTCATGCTATCTTACAATCTGCTTTTGAAATTCCCCTCTGTTTGGAAAGCAGCTTACCATGTGGCAGTGGGGGCTGCTGCCTGAAAAATACAAGCCCCCAATGGCCTGGGACCCATATGTGCAGTGTGTTGGAGCCTTGCCTAGGAAAACAAACAAACGGGAAGATTAAACAGCCAGGACAGAAATATGATCAAAGCTGTGGCGTTTTGCAAAAGCCAGGATAAAATTATAAACGTAAATGCATCTGTGGGATTCCCCCCCCCTTTTTATCAATGGTTCTTGCAATGAGTTTTATATTTCCTCCATCTCTTCTTCAAGATCGTTCTCAGCTTTGAGCTTGGAAGAAGAAAGAGACTGGGTTAGCCCTGGGATGGATCTCAAGAAGAGTCACCAATGTGTGGGACAGAAACATTTTTTTTTAATCAAAGTGATTTCTATCTCCAAAGAGATCTGATGTTTATCTTTTCAGCAGAAGATGCTGCATTTGGTAAAAATAGCAAGTGTGTGCATGGATTTGTTCTGAATTGAAATGAAGGCTGGATGTAATTCGATGTGCAACTTGCTTGCAAATAGTATCTTCTCTATTCATGTGTAAAACTAATGAATTTTGCTTCCTGGGATTGTTCAGCTACATTTGGCCTAAAACATGCAAGGCTGACAGTCAGTTGGAGATTGAGGGTGGAGTTTCCATACATACCGCAACCTGCCTATGCTCTAAGGCAGGGGTGTCAAACTTGATTTCATTGAGGGCCGCATCAGGGTTGTGTTTGACATAGGGAGGATGGGCGTGGCCAGCTCGACATCACTCGACGTCACACCGCCTGAGTGCTCTGCCAGTGAAAATAGGCTCCCAAGCTCCGTTTCCGGCTGCGACGGCCTCCTGCAGCCCTCTGTCAGCAAAAATAGAGCTCGGGAGGGCCGCGAGCAGCCCCCGTGAGCTCCGTTTCCAGCTGCGACGGCCTCCTGCAACCCTCTGCCAGCAAAAATAGCTCGGGAGGGCCGCGAGCAGCCCCCGTGAGCTCCGTTTCCAGCTGCAACGGCCTCCTGCAAACCTCTGCCAGCAAAAATAGAGCTCGGGAGGGCCACGAGCAGCCCCCGTGAGCTCCGTTTCCAGCTGCGATGGCCTCCTGCAACCCTCTGACAGCGAAAACGAGCCCGGGAGAGCTGCACGTGGCCTGCCCGAGCTTCGTTTTCGCTGGCAGAGGCAATGCGGGCCGGTCCTTCACTGTTTCCAGGGTGGCCCCACAGGCCAGATCTAAGCACCCCGTGGGCCGGATCTGGCCCGGGGGCCTTGAGTTTGACACCCCTGCTCTTAAGATTTCAGATTTTTCTGCATTCATCTGAATGTGCATAGAAGCTGCCATAATTCCAGTTTGGTCTAGTAATTAAGGCACCAGGCTAGAAAGTGAGTTCTAGTTTCACCTTAGCCATAAAAGCCAGCTGGGTGACTTTGGGCCAGTTACTCTCCCTCAGCCCAACCCACCTCATAGGGTTGTTGTTGTGGGAAAAAGAGGACGAAGGAGTACAGGCAGTCCTCGACTTACGACCACAATTGAGCCCAACATTTCTGTTGCTCAGTGAAACACATGTTAAGTGAGTTTTGCCCTATTTTACGACTTTGCTTGCCGCAGTTGTTCAGCGAATCACTGAAGTTGTTAAGTTAGTAACACGGTCGTCAAGTGAATCTGGCTTTCCCCATTGACACTGCTTTTCAGAAGGTCACAGAAGGGGATCACGTGAGCCTGGGACACTGCAACCATCATAAATATGAATACTTCCCAAGCATCTGCATTTTGATGACATGACCATGGGGATGCTACAAAGGTCATAAGTATGAAAAACGGTCACAGGTCACTTTTTTCAATCCCGTTGTAACTTCAGATGGTCACTAAATGAACTGTTGTAAGTCGAGAACTACATTGTCTATGTTTCCTGCCGGGAGTTATTTGTAAAGTAATTCCCCACTATCCTGTCATAGCTGAAGAAGCTTCTTGGATGAGAAGCGAAACGTCTTCAAAAGAAAAAAACGAAGTCCAGTTGCCTCCTGAAAAAGCACCTTTGGGATAATAAAGGAGGGGAAGAAATAGAGAAAATGGAGAAAACAATAAATAATTAGGAATCAAGAACATGTGTTTTTAACCCATATTTAGTTCGGCCCGAATGCCCTAAAAACTTTTATAGATAGGTTGGAAGAAAACGGGATGTGTCCAGTCTGTTCAGCCATTGGAAACAATAGAAACTCAAAACAATAGTCTTTCCCCTTCGTTTGTTTGTTTGTTTGTTTGTTTGTTTATTATTTATGTCCAAAGGAGCAGTCAGTTCAGATGATAAATCTTCAGGCTTCAGCCTGCTGCTATTATCAAGTCAGCTTTTGACAGCCCTGTGAAAGTATTTGCACATTAAAAGCTTTGGTGCTTCCTCCTTCTGCGGCCAAAAAGTATATATTTTTTGGCATCTTCCCCATTCTTTCTGTCTGAGAAGAAAGATTGGCCCAGAGATTTTCTTGAATCAATCCGGTAATAACTTTCTGTATCAAAGAGCAACAGGAAATCTTTCAGGTTGTATGAAAAACAGAGGACAAAATATTTTCCTGGCATTCAGCTATAACGTCAGATAGGGACAGAGCGTTTCTTGCAAAACTTGAGAAGTATCCTAACAAACTTAAGTTCCTTATTCTGGGTTTGCTGAAGCAAGAGCGGCTGCGTACCTAAGGGGCCAAGGTTTTCTATAGCCACCTTATTTGAATTTAGATATTCAAGCACAGAAGCAGAATGCAAACGAGAGGTCTTTCCTTGTTGGTGGGAAAGCTTGAATAAAGAAAGAACAATACACCCCGTTAATTTCCTAATCAAACTGTAAGTGGGGATCTGTTGAAAACTACCAGTAGGAGCCAGGCATTGCAGAGAACAAAGGACACAAGTCTTTGATGATTAGGGAAATGTAATTATTGGGTATTAATTTCCCCTTTCATTATCAGAAGACAAACAGTGGTAACCGTTCTGGATGCGGAAGGCAAGAATGTAGCAGAAATTCTGGTTTTGCCAATGCATAATGCTGTCACGCTTAGGTTACAAAAATGCGAATGACCATCAGAGGAAAGCAGAGAGAGATTTTACGGTATCGCTCAGCTACCAGTTGCTAAGTCCAGTCATCGCCAGCCTACTCTGCATCTGCACAGGGAGTCCTCATTTAATGACTAGCTCGTTTAGCAACCATGCACAGCTACAGTGGTGATGAAGTAATAACTCTATGACCAATGCTCACATTTACCACCTTCACAAGTCTGTAAAGCAAAGGAAAGCTGAAGGAAGGTTACAAGCACCGTCGCTGTTTCACTTAGTGACCACTTGGCTTAACAACCGAGTTGCCAGTCCTTATTGTGGTTGCCAAACGAAGACTAGCTATATATAAGAAGGTAGTCAGGATCCATTACTCAGAAAGTGATATTAATTAATTAAGTTCTATGTTTCCAATGTGAATAACATAGATTTGCGCATGGGCAAAAGAGAGGCAGAGAAAAGGGAAAAATATGGGGTTGCACTGCCCCAGACAGGCTCTGTGCACAATCTAGGGGTTGTCCTGGACTTACAACTCCTGATCTGGAGCAATAGCAATAGCACTTAGACTTATATACCGCTTTACAGTGCTTGACAGCCCTCTCTAAGCGGTTTGCAGAGTCAGCATCTTGCCCCCAACAATTTTGGGTCCTCATTTTACCCACCTTGGAAGGATGGAAGGCTGAGTCAACCTTGAGCCTGGTGAGATGTGAATTGCCAAATTGCAGTCAGCCGGTGATCAGCAGAAGTAGCCTGCAGTACTGTACTCTAACCACTGCGCCATGCAGCTCAGTTGTAGCTACAGTAGGAGTTTCTTTGTACAGCTTTGTATTGTGTGCCTGTTGCCCCCATTCCTAGATTGAGGAGCCACTCATGTCCTAGTCACCTCCCAGTTGGACTATATGCTCTACATGGGGCTGCCCTTGAAGAGTATCCAGAAACTTCAGCTGGTGCACAACGCAGTGGCGTGGTGAGTTATGTGTGTTTCTGGTAGAACTCGTGTTACACCTCTGCTCTTAAGGTGCATTGATTACTGGATCTGTTTCCGGATCCAATTCAAGGTGCTGTTTTAGCATTTTTAAAGCCCTACATGGCATAGGGCCATCTGATTTAAGGGATCATCTCCCAGTTATGTCTGCCCATCCCAGAGATGGCATTTACAAGTTTCTGTCTTTTAGGGAGCTATATTTGGTGGCCTGTATGTGGTGGCCCTTTTCAGCTGTGGTACATGGGTTACAGAATATCCTCCCCTGGATGGGGCTGGCACAATTGCTTCTGACTTTCCAAAGACCTGGCTTGTGCTATCAGGCCTGAAGACCTCTGAGGACTGGTGAATTAATGAGGTGACTCCATAATTATTAGCATCTCCTGGCCTGCTATTTCTTGTTTTGACCCTTGTTTTATTATTTAACTGATTTTAGCGTTGTTGTATGCCTCCCAGAGCCACTTGTTTTGTGAGATGGACAGCTATATAAAGTTGTCAAAGAAAGAGTAGAGTAGAGTAGAAAGAATAGAATAGAAAATAGAATAGAATAGAATAGAATAGAATAGAATAGAGTTTGACTAGAATACCTCCAAGGTCCCTGCCAACTCTGTTATTCTGTATGTAATAGAATAGAATAGAATAGAATAGAATACTTTATTGGCCAAGTGTGATTAGACACACAAGGGATTTGTCTCCGGTGCAGAAATTCTCAGTGTACATGCAAAGCCACAGAATAATAATAATATGATACCAATAACTTATAAGTTAAATAAAATATTTATGTTCCTAATATTAATAGTTTGAGAAACTCTGTGATGCAGAATACAGGGCATGGGACTGTAAGTGAATATATACTGATTTCTATTAGAAGTTAGGTCTGTTTCTTTCATCTTGAGTCAGAATTAACTTATTCTGTAAGATGTTTGTGTTTGTTCTACATTTACAAAAGAAATGATGATGACGATGATGAAGGTGACTATGGATAATGCACTCCATCTTTAAATATATAAGCCTATTGAGATGGCTGTCAGCGAAGGCCTCTGTTTTGGTTTTAGAAGGTAGCATCGCTTGTTTCCTTCTAGTTGAAGTGAAAGAAATAGGTCAGAGCTGACAGTTTTGCGATCTTTGTTAACATAAATGTTGTTGTTATTTTCCTCTTTGATACAGTAGAAGAACCGGTTACTGTATTGCTATAGTGGAGATGGGAGAAGTCCAGTGGTAGCTGCAGAATAAGAATAAGTTCAGAGGGCAGCTGCCAACTTATCAAAGCCCCACCTTTGGGTATGTGTGATGTACGCATGAAATCTATAAACAGGGATGGGCTTTAACTGGACAGACACAGTTGCCATTAAAACATTTTTGACACCCCCCCCCCTTACTCACAAATGCCCCTGGTTAAGATACTTTTCTTTACTTGCATTTCTGCTGTGTTGGAGCAAATCTGCCTGATTTCTAGCCCATGTTGGCATGCTCCTTTGGGATTCTGGGAGTTGTAGTTCCCGCATATCTGGAAGGAGTCTACCCTGTGCTAATTGAGATCTTCCATGAATTTTTTTACTGCCTTTCACATAGGCAGAGAGCCAGTTTGGTGTAATGGTTAAGACAGGGGTCCCCAACCCCTGGTCTGTAGACCGGTACCAGTACATGGCCTATTAGGAACTGGGCCGCAAACTCTACTGTGCATGGAAGGGATATAGGTTGTGTGCATGTGTGTCCCCCCCCCTCAGGTCCATGGAAAAATTGTCTTCCACGAAACCAGTCTCTGGTGCCAAAGAGGTTGTGGACTGCTAGGTTAAGACTGGGTTAAGGTATCAGGCTAGAAACCAGGAGACTGTGAGTTCTAGTGCTGCTTTAAGCACAAAGCCAGCTGGGTGACCTTGGACTAGTCATTTTCTCTCAGACCTAGGAAAGAAGAAATGGCAAACTGCTTCTGAAAAACTTTGCCAAGAAAACTTCAAGGACCTGTCCAGGCAGGCTCTGAGAATTGGGGACGGAGTCTCTCTCTCTCTCTCTCTCTCTCTCTCTCTCTCTCCCTCTCTCTCTCTCGCTCTCTCTCTCTCTCTCTCTCTCTCTCTCTCTCTCTCTCTCTCTCTCTCTCTCTCTCTCTTTCACTCACTCATCACTCACTCACTCGCTCACTCACACTGACTGGTTTTCAGGAATTGGAGTACAAATCTTGGAATTCCAAAGCTTGTGTTCATCCTTAAGAGTTGTGGCCAAGCAAAGACAGGAGGAAGAGAGGGAGGGAGGGAGGGGGGTAGGCAGACGGATGGTCTGTCGGTCGGTTGGTTGGTCAGTCAGTCAGTCAATCAGTCAGTCCAGTCAATCAGTCAGTCTCAATATCTGCAAAGGTTGCAGAAGACTCAGGGAAACCTTTGGTGGGATAAAGCAACTTCTCATTATCTACAGAACGGTAGGATTGGCTCCAGATAATGGGTTATTGGGGTTTTTTCTTTGGTGGCTCAAATTTTAACTTAAGCAAAACTTATATTCTGTACTCGATTATCTCCATCTTGTTTTTAAGCTATAGTTCTAACAGCACCTCACACCTGAATTTGCTTTTAGGTACAAGTGTTGTATGCACACTTCAATTTACACCCAGATTTTTAGCTCAGATTTGTTTTGCAAAACATTTGCAGTCAAAACCTATGCTGATAATTCAAATTTCAAGCTTTCTGTTTTTCCCAGAAGGAGCCACAGATGTACTCAGAAACAGCCTTTCAACTGATTTTATGGGGCATGAACCAGAAGCAGCTACAGTTAGGGCAGGCGTTAACAAATGGGCTAGTTAGACTGTGAGAAATCCGCTTTAACTCTGAATACCAGCGAATACAATTATTTCCATTCTCCTGCTCCAAAGTGGTTCAGTCCAAGATTCAGAAAGTAGCTGGATCCTGAATATTGATCCTGAAGATGTCCATTATCGGTAATTGAAACATAATAGGTCTTTTTTTTTAAAAATCCCATATTAGTTTGCTGTTTTGTCCTATACTTTGTAAGGCAATGTGTTTAACATATAGGTAGTCCTCAACTTACAACAGTTTATTCAGTGACAATTCGAACTTACGGCACTGAAAAAAAAGTGACTTATGACTGTTCTTACGACTGTTGCAGCCTCTTCATGGCCACGTGATCAAAATTCAGATGCTTTTTACTAGGAATCATCAATGAGAAATATGAAAAAGGACAGATATATTTAATTCTACATATAATAACTGCAGCAAGACTGAGCTATGCGCAATACTGGAAAAACGAAAAAAATCCATCGGAAGAAGAAATAATGAAAAAATATTGACATGTGCAGAAATGGACAGACTAACATTAGAGATGAAAGACAAAGAGGACACGGAATACTTTGAAATATGGGATAAATTTTATCAATGGATAGAAAGAAAAAATGTCAGAGAAGTAGAGCTTAAAGATTTGAAAAAGGGAAATTAAATAAGGTTCAGATATGTAAATAAATAATGATGAGGGATACATATGTAAGATCAAAATAACAATGTATGTTGAGCAATAACAGTATTTGTTGTTATGTAAATATTATGTAAAGAATTGACAAAACAGGATGGTCATACCGTGTCCAATGTTTTTAATGTTTGTTTAAATAAAAGAAATTTTAAAAAAAATTCAGGTGCTTGGCAACTGACTCATATTTATGATGGTTGCAGTGTCCCAGTGTGATTACCTGCTGTGACTTTCTGATAAGCAAAGTCAATGTGGAAGCCAGATTCACTTAACAGCTGTGTGATTAACTTAACAGCTACAGTGATTCACTGTAGCAAGAAAGGTGGTAAAATGGGGGAAAATTCACTTAAGAACTTTCTTGCTTAGCAACAAAATTTTGGACTCGACTATGGTCATAAGTCAAAGACTATTTGTATACGTTAGCCACAAGTCTTTCAAGAGCTGTGTAAAGATCAGGGACCTAATTCCTTATCGTATCCCCATTGCAAATGTTTCATCAAAGTATTTGAAGGCAACAAGTTTCTAATAAGTTTATAAACTTTAAAAATGTAATAGCACTTAGACTTATATACCACTTTACAGTGCTTTACAGCCCTTTCTAAGCGGTTCACAGCGTCAGCATATTGCCCCCAACAATCTGGGTCCTCATTTTACCCACCTCGGAAGGATGGAAGGCTGAGTCAACCTTGAGCCGGTGAGATTTGAACTGCCGAACTGCAGCTAGCAGTCAGCTGAAGTAGCCTGCAGTACTGCACTCTAACCACTGCGCCACCTCGGCTCCGTAAACTTTATAATATCAAAGAACCTTGGTGGAATAAACCATACAAATTCATGTTATCTGTAGTGAAGCGTGCAAACCAGCATTTGCATTTCCTGAGTCGGATGAGGAGAGCACATCTTTTTGCTTCTGTCCTAGCTACTTTTTACAGAGGCACGTTTGAGAGTGTTTTAACAAACTGAATCACTGTTTGGTTTGGTAGTAACAGTGCCTCAGATAGAAAGTCCATACAGAGAGTGGTAAGGACAGCCGAGAAGATTATAGGATGCTCGCTTCCCGTTATTCAGGATACTGCTTATAAGCGCTATGTGCTTAAAGCTCAGAGCATTGTCAGAGACCCCACACGCCCACTTTACGGTCTGTTTCTGTTGCTCCCCTCTGGGAGGAGGTTTCAAAGTATCTATAGCAGGACTACTAGATTCTGCAACAGCTTTGTTCCTTATGTCTCGTAAACTCACAGGATTCTTTTCTTTGGCCATGTATATGTATACATTCGAACAAGACTGTGATGTTTCTCTGTGTCATATATGTGGGTATATGCATAATGGTTATCTTTTGAGAGCTGAATGCAACAAAATTTCATTTTAATATATGCTGATTAGTGTACATTTAAAGTACTCCACTCTACTCTACTCTACTCTACTCTACTCTACTCTACTCTACTCTACTCTACTCTACTCTACTCTACTCTACTCTACTCTACTCTACTCTACTCTACTCTACTCTATTCTATTCTATTCTATTCTATTCTATTCTATTCTATTCTATTCTATTCTATTCTATTCTATTCTATTCTATTCTATGGTAGCCCTAATCCTAAAAGGGGAAAAAATGGTACGGAAAGAGTCCATTTTCCAGAGAGTCAGTTTAAATCCATAATTCTGACAGTCAAGCTCATCCATATGAGTCCAGTGAATGGAGATGTGTGAAGTCTTGGACTGTATCTAAACTATAGATGAATAATAGAGCCGAGGTGGCGCAGTGGTTAGAGTGCATTACTGCAGGCTACTTCAGCTGACTGCTAGCTGCAGTTCGGCAGTTCAAATCTCACCAGGCTCAAGGTTGACTCAGCCTTCCATCCTTCCGAGGTGGGTAAAATGAGGACCCAAATTGTTGGGGGCAATATGCTGACTCTGTGAATCGCTTAGAGAGGGCTGTAAAGCACTGTGAAGCGGTATATAAGTCTAAGTGTTATTGCTATTTCTAATGTTTCATTCTCATGCTCATTCTAGGCTATCTTGAGTACTACAGTTTTATGGGAAATCTCACCAAACTTCAAGACTTTTGTGGGACGTTTTAAAGGTGATTGAAGTTTGTAGTAAACTTTGCTATTGAAAGAGAGAGAGAGTTCTTTCTACCTTCTCTTGCAGTTCTGGCCTTTCTTTTTTCTACTTTTCAGTTCATTCAGCTCAAATTATCCTGCTGTTTTATTGAAGTTTTTGAGAAAAGTTTATTTATCAAGTTGAAGCCCAAAGATTTTTCTTCGTTAGTGCACCGTTTCCCTTACAGAAATATCCCAAAGCTTACAATACCTTCTAAAGCTTGATTAGAACCATCTTACCACTTTTTGGATGGTAAGATGGCTCCAACTACCCGTAGCTAGTCATTCAGTAATTCAGTAATGGCTGTCTGTAATTCCCCTATTCTGTAATTTAACGACTGCAGATTAAATCTACATTCTGCTGTTGATGAGTATGCTGTATATTTTGCAAGAGAACATGCAATGAGTAATGATTAGCCATTAGACATACAATAACTAGGTATTAAAAATAGGTCTTGGCAAACAGCCTTGTTGCAACAAAAGCAACAATTTTATATGCATAGATTTTTTTTTAAGTTTGAAAAGCTGCTATTGCAGTTTTATATAAATGCGATGTGTACAACCCCTAGCCAAATGTAGACTGCCGTGGTATGAATAAGCTGTAGGAGATGTGGAATTAGTCTTTGTCAGTGTCCAGCCAACAAATTAGTTATTTTAATTCCTACAAAAAGAAGTATTAACAGCTTGCTCTTAAATGCAAAAGATTACAGCACTATTAAAATATAACCAGTTATTGAATCTCATATCTGTATTTTTTAAAAAAATCTAAGCACTAAAAGTATTTGTCAGAGTTCCAAATAGCATCTAAAATAAAATCAGAGTCTGAGGCAAAGCATTCCTCAAAGTTCCAATTTATTAACAGAGCCATGTTGGCACGGCTGGGAGAAACCCGAATCTGATGCTCCCAGGGTTTCTCCACCCAGTTGAAAGATCAAGCCCCTTGTCCCCACACCCACAAGTTCATGATGTTAGCCAGTCTCCTTCTGTCGACGTGTCAGTTACTCTCCTCATCTTCCGGGCAGATGCTAGACAAAGGATGACCTTGAGAATCTAAAGGAATTTGTTATGGCTACATGTCTACATCCCTCATGCAACAGCCCCTCCCAAATTCCCACAGCAAGAATACATTTTCAAACGTAAAGTGTGGCAGGCCAAAGTCTCTAATAAAATATGGCTTCGGCCTGACAGTATTGCTCCTTGGAATCAATGGTATTGCTCATTTTCTATTATTGCTGGTCATTTAGAAATGGAGATTTTATAGTTACAGAGAACTTTCAGCTGTGAAACACTTATTCTTCTAAATATGGTTGGTTTAAAGCCCTAAAGCCCTAATTGAATATGGTGCCAAACCAAGAAATTGTACTTTGCCTTGACATCCCAAAGATGCTTTCTTTCAAAAGGCAACTGGACTTTCTTGGATTTATTTATTTATTTATTTGTTTATTTATTAGTTTGTCAATCATGTACAAGATAGCAGGTATGAATATGAACATGGACATGAACGAAGGAAATGAATACAAATAAATGGGGAGAGTAGGACAGGGACGGTAGGCATGCTGGTGTGCTCATGCACGCCCCCTTTATGGACCTCTTAGGAATGGGGTGAGGTCCACGGTAGACAGTTTAAGGTTGAAGCTGTGGGGGTTTGAGGATGTAACAATGGATTCAGGTAGAGCATTCCAGGCGTTGACCACTCTGTTGCTGAAGTCGTATTTTCTGCAATCGAGTTTGGAGAAGTTTACCTTGAGTTTGTATTGATTCTTTGCCCGTGTATTATTGAGGTTGAAGCTGAAGAAGTCGTTGACAGGTAAGATGTTGTAGCAGACAATTTTGTGTACTAAATGTACAGTGTGGATTCCAGGCGGATGAGCTGTATTCAAGAACTGGTCTGGCAAAGGTTTTGTATGCCCTAGTTAGCAATACAATGTTACCGGAGAAGAAGCTTCACAAGATTAGGTTAACAATTCTTAATGACTTTTTGGCAATGCTGTTACAGTGAGCTCTGGGGCTTAGCTCGTTTGAGATGAGTACTCCAAGGTCCTTGACAGAGTGAGGGTCGTCTATTTGGTCGTTTCCGCCCAACTTGTGTTTGGTGTTCTGATTTTTGTTGCCAATGTGTAGGGCAGAGCATTTATTAGTTGAGATTTGGAGTTGCCAAATGCGCGACCATTCTGACACATGGTCAAGGTCGCTTTGTAGGGCAGCAGTATTGTCAGTGGTGTTAAATAATTTTACGTCATCAGCGAAGAGGACGCGGCTGCTTTTAATATGATCGCATAGGTTGTTGATGTAAAGCAGAAAGAGTGTGGGTCCTAGAACGCTGCCTTGGGGGACACCGCTGTTAACTGGTTTGCTAGAAGACATTTCGCTTCTCATCCAAGAAGCTTCTTCAGTTCTGACTGGATGGTGGAGTCATCTTGCCTTGCAGTCATCTGGTCGTTAGCATTCTTTCTGAGAGTCCTTGAGGCCATTTGGAGGTTTATCTGTGATTGACAACATGCTAAGGCAATGGGAATTGCTGGGAGTTGGGTGGCATATATATATTTAATAAATAATA